>DF243540.1:0-30240 GCA_000507305.1 Breviolum minutum Mf 1.05b.01 | reverse complement strand
CTACTACTCCTACTACTCCTACTACTCCTACTACTCCTACTACTCCTACTCCTCCTACTACTACTACTCCTCCTCCTCCTACTACTCCTCCTCCTACTACTACTCCTGCTACTACTAAACCTAAACCATCTACACATTTAAGAACTGTCACACGTAGGCAACCAAATAACAAATATGCACCACAAGGCGAGGCTGATCAGTCAAAGAATGGTTGCAACTAACACATGCTCCCACCAACACCAAGAGCAGAGAAGACACAGCAAACGCTACAACCCAAACATACCTGACCCCAAACAGCCGTATTTAGGGAGTGTAACACAGGCATCAAACAAGGCCGTTTTGATGGAAACGAATGTCAAGCCATTGACTTGTTATACCATAACTGGCAGTGTACTTGGTGCATCTGCAGGCGGTACTCATAACAAAAGCTGTGCACCAAATGGCTGCGGTTGTGATTGGCATTAAAGCTACAGATGGCTGCGGTCAACCTCAAACAGAACATCATATGTAATTCCTTGTTGCTAGAAATGGACCTGCTTTTTTAATATCATAGCACCACTGTTCCGAGCCTTTCAGTGGTACATTAAGAAAGAGTACAACATGTCTTTTGAGAAAATTGCTGAAACTTGCCTAATCATTGATACCTTTTGGTTAATACGTTTTTAACATCTCTGAGTAAGGAAGAGTTTGTGGTTCCCCAATTTTACGAAGCTTGCCCTTGAGGCTACCTTTCTTGCAAAGCACACCGTCTTACAGGACTTTTCTGAAAAGTCGCCTCGGCCCTGGGAAGCAGCTTGTCACAGATAATCGGCACAGATCGGTCCTAGCTCCGAGTAGCTGCAGACTTTTTTGTGCAGGTCAATGGTTGAAAAAAAATGGTGGGAGAGTGAAAGAAAGCAGTGCCAGAAACCACCAACTGGGGCTTCTTACAAGAAGTTATCGCATCCTTTTCTGCAAGTGCCTGCAATTAGATATATATATATATATCACAAAGACAGTAGTAGTTAGCAACACCACACAGTGAAATACATCTTTTTCAAATCTCCTCGCCTTCACGCCTTCCTAACATCAGCTAGAGTCTGAACCACCATTCTGAACGTTCCTACTCCACCTGCTGTACAACACGTCAGTCCTCAATGCGATTGCTGGACAAATCACAACGCCTGCAGTGCTCCACTGCACCAGGAGCCTGTCTCGAAAGGCTGACCCAGGCGACCAGAGATGAATTTCAGGTTCCAAATGCATGAAGGTTGGGGATGAAGACACATTTCCATCATGAAAATTACCCCAACATCTCCAAAACATGTATTTGGCACCCAAATAATAGAACACTGGGCCCAAATACTGCGTCTGGCTTAAGATGGAGATAGTCCAAACCTCTTGGAGTTTTCACTTCAGATAGACGACTAAGATAGGTTGATGCGATGGGCATCGCTGATTTGAAGAATCCCTCAAAAAAACATTGGTATTGCAAGTAAACGAAGCATTGCAAGCGTCGCCAATGTCGATCAGTAGGCTGACTTTTAAGGGAAGTCACAATACCCACGTCTCTTTGTAATGATGAGTTTCCCCATGAAGCATCGCCACAGAAATGGCTGCTTCAGCGCCTGACACAACATTTCCAAACGCTCAGAGCCCAGACTCCAACCTGAAAACATCCATGAGTGTCTTGAGCGCAAATTGTTTGGCAAAAAAATTGTATCCTACAAAAAAGCACCTCCAAATCCATCCCTTTCAGAGATACCTTTGGGTCAAGCGTTTCCAAAGTGATTGGAATCTGAATCCGGAAGACTTGTTGCACTGTTCATGCCGCTGTTCCGACCTACCCTACCCTTTACCGAATGATGTTTCAGTTAGATTGTTGTAGCATGTAACAAGTTACGGATGACGACTATAGCCGCTACATATCCCTTTTTTTGAGACATCAAACATCTTCACCAACCTCAATCAACACTTTCATTAGCTGACCTAACAAGGCGGATGATACTTCAACATTCCCAAACTCGTGGGAAAATCAAGTAAGATAAACAAATTGCCAGTCTGCTGTCCACTATCCTTTGGTTGAGATCGTGGCCTGGGAGTCTATTTGAGCAATGTATATGCCTTTCTATAGAGGAGTTGAGAATCTAAGAATCATTGCTGGTGAACATTACCGATCCATCATTAGTCCCCAAACTTGACACCTGGGTACCACGCCCCAAAGTCCTTGCCTCAATACAAACCACAAACCACCAAGCCAAGACACCACCAAAGTGCAACACTCCAGGTTTCACCTCAAGTTTTCCACTGTATCATGTGGAGGCGTTGGTTCATGAATTTTCCATCCAAAAGCACCAAACAGACAATGAACACATCTGACAAGTAAAATAAGCCTAAAATCCATGACCAGATCTGCCAAGGCATCTTTTTGGGAGTACCATCTGAGTCGGTCATAGGTCCAACTATATATTATAATTATATAATTATATATATATACAATTTTCGAATCATGGTGGTCACACATAGCATATGCCTGAGGAGGCTAAAGTAACACAAATACTGTAAACTTCTTGGGATTTCAAAAGCCATCAATTTATTGGAGTCACCATGCCTCATGGACAAAAGATCTGGCTACCCACATAACATCACGTACCTTCAGGTATCATCCCATGAGTGATCTGGGTGAACAACAAATCATTCGCAATCCCGAATTTCCGTCTGCAAGATCTGGGAGGGGCGAACAGCCCCCGTTTCCAATGCCTTCACGAAGCTGAGTCCCGAACAGCCACAGGGTCGACCATGGGCCGGGCATGGTCCTGGCACATCTCCCTTTGGTTCGAGTTCAAGATAACCCAAAAATAGCTTCAAGAAGATCTCTATCCTCCAAACCAAAAGGATATTATCAATAGATCCTCAAGAGATTTTAAGAACCACTGGCAAACGAAGCCAAAACTGAAAAACAAGTTTCCTGAAGCCTGACCCCAACATTTTTTTTTCCAAACAGCTCTCTCCCCAAGGCCTCTCGAGTGCCTCGTGGACCTAAGGGAATGTAGTGCCTGCAGCTTTCAGATCATTAGTGTGGCGATGTTGCTTGGAGACCCTCCAAATCTCCGTAGAAAGACTTCAGTTGTTGATAGTTATGCAAAGCTAAGGGAGTTTTGTTGGGTCCCTTAAATTGAGACACACCAATGGGTCGGATGGGTCGGCAAAGATGTTGAGTGCTGGGGAATCTTAGCCTCTCCGGAAAACGCATCTTGCTGTTGATAGTCGAAATCCTGCACAGACTTGATGGGTGTTTATCCTATCCAAATTGACATTCATGCTGAATCATGCCCCGATTCAGTGGGGGTGCAGGGATCGGACCGCCATCAACATCAACATCCCACCGCCCACCTTTGCCGACATCGCCGGTAGTAGTCCGACACATACTCTTCATGATCCGAGCGCCTAAAAATTTGCGGATGAACACTGGCAAACCCAGATTTGATCGTGGTTGGGATCAAGAAGTCAAATCACAACTCAATAATAGGAATCTTAAAGAAGACAATGGTGTGAGACACGATCTTCCTGTTAAGTTTGTAAACGTAATGTGCAAGCCTGCAACATAAAGTCCTAAATAATCTGATATTTCCATCATGTCTGAAAAAGACCTGAAGGGAACTTCAGTCCAACTTCCAGTTCATTGGTTGGTGGCTTCCGCATCAGCAGCCTGAAAGCCTATGATTCTTCATGACCAAGTCAAGATCTCATGGACATGTCAAAAAATCAAGCCTCCAAAAAAAATGTGTATATTGTCTATAAATTTATATACATATATATATATATATCATATAATATATATATATATATAGATATCAGCTCATGCAACGTGCATTCACAACACATACATTTGAAAGAAAACACCAAGATGTCACTGCTCCTCTCGTCAACCGGACACTATTTTTTCTAAATTTTAAACGCGCCTTGTGAAGCCCATGTGACTGATACGCCACTCACTATCCTCGATGCTGCCATTGACGAGACCTTCCTGCATGAAACAGCCACGTCGTTGTACATGGTGTACCCTCTGGTAAACTGGCATTCGTCCAATCAGGAAACTCACAAAGAAATGACATTTCAAAGATCCACCTAACTTCAAAGTCACCAAAGCTCATCCCAAGTCACCAAGTCCCAAAAAACTCTTCCTAAACATGACTTCCACCAACACCAATCCAACCACCAACACTTTCATCCAAGTCATGCCTCCACTTCCGAGGCAGTGGTCGATGCCTGGAGGGGTGACATGTTCAAAAAAAAAGATGCATGAAACTACAAGGCAACTTTTCCATGATTTTCTGGGGTTTTTTCTTGATGGAAAAAATACCCCATAGTAACCATAGTATGTTCTACCCCTTCTATAATGGGTAGTTTCGTGGTAGATGGTAGTTTCACTTCTATAATGGAGAACCCATTATATACCCCCCCCCCACCGATGGCCTCCGCCTTGGAATGTAACACCCGTTGCCACCTGGGCTCGATGTTCCTAGAAATTCGTGGTGATAACGTAAGGTCATTGAGAACATACGGTGTTTTTCGACCTATACACACATGACACATTCACGTATTTGATCCGCATGTACATATGCATACACACAGTATGTCGTCACTGCCTCATCCAAGACGGAGGTGGTCCCAAAACTGTGAAAAATGATGGCAACTTGACAAAGAACAGGGTGTCATGAACGTTGACACCTGCCACCTTGCCATCCACCGATTGCCGTTCATTACAACATCTCTGGTTGTAGTCCAGCTTACTGGATGGGCCACTTCAAGATTCTTCCTAGACTTGGAAACCACTCATGGTTTTGCATGTTTTGAGGGTCAGCTGAAATTCGCTGAAAGCGCAAAAAATGGCAAACTCTGAAAATGGATAAAATCCAGCATTGATTGGGGTAGACCTTTGACGCTGGAACATTCAGTGGCTTCAACCGTTCAACCCACCGGGCTGCTTCAGCACCGTTCACACCATTGCTGGGAACCGAAACTCTTCAAATTCACTGAGCGTCTTCTTAGCACTTCCTGCCTGGAGTTTTTCCAGCACACAACTCACAAAGTTTGATTCCTCATCTTTCCATCAAGACAAAAAAAACTGAAGTGGAAAGCAGGACCTGCCGGCGGCTTCTAAAACGAGTATTGTGATCATGGTCTCTGGACAGCATCCAAGAGAACACATGCACAACAGGCTGCCATGATCGGCATTCCTCCCCCACACTTCCCCAGGACCTCGTTGTACTCCTGCCAGTACTCCTCAGCGCAGATCATTACCCCGTTTCAAGAGTTCATCAAAACCTGTCCATCTTGGTGTCTTGTCATGTTCGCATGCTTGAGATGCTCGCCATGGAAACAGATACAGTAAGAGGGACTTTCAAAATAGAACCCTCATTCGCCAGGGGTTTGCATTACCCTCCGGAAAACTGACGTAGCACTTCAAACCCTCATGTTCAAGAGGAACGTCTACAAAAAGGTGTTCCAGTGTTGTGTTTGCTTTCAGAAAGAGTGATTTCAAGAGTGTAGCACTATTGGAATGTGGAACCCACTATCTATCTTGCAACATCCGAAGAAGAGATTGGAAAGAGGCCCCTTGAACGTTAGTCCGGTGTACTTTACGTTTGATGAGTCGAGATTCTAGTCCATGAAGCTTGAGGATTGGAAAATGCATGTTCCGTTTGCCCCTTTCCACAAACAAAAATCACTGGGAATCTGCCATTGCAAATGATGTTCCTGTTGATCTCTGGGCAAAGATTCCGGCTAGCCAGGCTTGTCATGGAAGACAAGAAGAGTTTCCATTTCTCCTTTAAATGCTCATCCATCGACTGTCCTGCTTCAACTGCTCTTTGTGAGCCACAGAGACAAAGGTCTCGTCGTTCTCTTCCTACTCAACACATGGCAAGAGCATAGGTTTTGCCAGTTTACCATTATAATCCCAAATTTCTTGCACCTGGTATAGAACAACGGAGCAGAAAAGCGGTAAATCCAACATCTGCCTAACCAACCACGTGTTACTTGTTCGTTTGATCAAGGTATTCTGACATTGCCATCACATGCTCACCATACCATGTTGGCTTTTCAATCGCCACCTGCAATTTCTACATCTTTGCACAAACTTGGTAATTGGTTACTTCCCAGGTGATGATCCCAACTTCTGAGATTCCAAGATTTACCAACCTAAAGCACCAACCCAAGGCAAAGGCCGCAAGGCTGTTTGCCATGCTGGTCTACGCTTCGATGTTTCATCAATGACTTGGTCTCTGATTCTTGAGGCACGCCAGGTACCTCAAATTTTGTGCGGTTCTGCCGTCTCAAGTTAACCCCCCCCCTGCAAGTGGTGCCTCCAAGTCCAAATCTTCCTTGGCTTCCATCAGCTTCATCTGCGCCTAAAAAACAAGGAAGCTGCGCAGTGTAGGGGTACAACCCCTTTGGTTGGTGATTTCAAATCCGAACAGCTCTGGTGGGTCCAGTTGCGCCTCCCGATGCCGAGCACTTTGTCTCGTGGAAGGTCGGCTTGGCAGACCGCCTGAACCCCAAGCACTATGGGCGAGTGAAGATACATACCCCAAAAGGTCATTTTGGGATGTTGGGGATCACCACGAAGCACACAACTTTGTCATTTTGGGACTTGGTGACTTAAACAGCTTAGTACATGTAAGTTTTTTTTTTTGGTGGTATAGATTTCTTTAGAAACTGGACTCAACTGCTGCACGTAGAATTCCACAAGTTTGGGTTGTTCCTAAAGCATCTAACTTTACAAGTTGGATGACCAGAGGTGAATTTGTCCTTGCATGTCCCATTCTTGCACGTCACGGTTGTGGCAGCTGGCTGCACCTTTTTGTCCGACATTTTGATGCTGAAGATGCAAAATGTGGTCTCTGTAATATCGGATCTATTGGGATATGAGCTGCGCAAAATGGGAGAAAGAATCGATAGAAAGCTCAACATATCAATATGATCCCTGTTCTGAAGATCCATCTGCCACTCAGCAGCATCCAGAGCTCTTCTTCTTCCTGTGCGACGCCGCTTTGGAGATTTATGAAAGGGACATCTCAGAACAATCAGCAGCCACGTTGTGTCTTTAGAGAGGGATCAAAGGGTAAGAATCGTTGGGCTCTATATAGTAGCCTCTGGATGGTGAGAAACAAAACAACCAACCAAGAAAAAAAACAACTTGGGGCTGCCATTCGCTTCCAATCAAGGGTTTGTAGTATGTAGTTTTCAAAATCCTAAAGTGTAGGGATGCACCAAAATCCTGAAGAACTCGGGTCTAATATGTTGTACAGTTCCCATGCTTCCCAAATTTGCCAAGACTCTTGCTCTTCTTGCTCTTCTTCAAAGATGATGCCGCCTTCACTTCACCTGCACCGGTGCCGGTTGTAATGACGAAGCTGTCGCGGGCCATGTCGGACATGGCATGGTGGCTCTGGGGTGCAGTGTGCCCTTCAGGGTGAGTAGTGACCACGAAGCCAGGTGGCAAGGCCTCACCTGGGGCGAACCACTTGCCCTGCGAGTGGTCCAGGCCAGAAGGCATGGTGTAGCCGCTGTAGCCACCAAAGCCGGCCGTCATCATGGGTGCCCCAGTCGTCATGATTGGTGCGCCAGACATGATGGGTGCTGCTGCTGCAGCGGAGGAGGTCATGATGGGCACACCTGTGGTGGTGGCTGGGGTATATGCACTGATGCCACCGGTGGTCATGATGGGTGTAGCCGTAGTGGATGGGACGGTCATGATTGGGGCAGCGGTCTCCATCGTGACGTTGGGTCGGATGTGCGAGACAGTTGGGAGCTTCAAAACCTTGAGGAATGCTGCGGAGAGTACAAACTGCGAAGGAATGATGTCTAAACAGATGTGTCTCAAATGTCGCTTCAAACAAGCTTTCAAGCAGCTATATCAGTGCAAATATCCACTTCTGACCTAAAAGCAATTCCCAAGTCACCAAATGGTCCTTCCATTACGGTGATACTATGGTATCAGCCTTCCAAAACCCCCCATGCTCCACCTGCCGTACTCGGTCGAAGGTCAGAGACCTCTAGGTATTAGTCCAAGTGGCAAAAAAGGGGTTTTCCAGTTTTGTCAATTCCTTCCTCCAAAGAGACGTTTTTTCTGGAGAACTGACTTCGATCATTTTGACTTCTCTGGGGAAGTCAAATCTTTTTGGATTTGAAAAGACGTGGCTTCTTGGCCGCCCTACCTCGTCCTTCATTCTTGCTGGCCATCAATTTACGTGTGTGTATTTGTTGTATACACTGCATACTTCATGAGAAAAAACGATATACATATAATATAGCAGATGAAGCACTGTTTGTAATCCCTAATTTCAAGTAAGATTCATATGTGACACGGAATATACATACCATGCAATAGAAAATAAAATATATAAGCAATATCAAATGCTGTATACAATACAGTATACTGTACATGATATAGCAAATGCGTATATGTACACAAAAAATCACAATGGCATCTCCACAATCCCACATCTTGCCCATTCCGCGCCTCCCCACTTAAGAAGCCGCTGGAAAGTGGAAAGTCCTCACACTCGATCGTGAAAGTTGAGTCGTTTACGGGTACCAGCATGATGATCTTTTTTGTTGGCGCCTGGTTGTTGTCGCCATTATAATCAACAACATCATAGCCATACTCACAACCCATACCTGCCATACCTGTGCCTATACCCAAAATCATAGCAACACCCACACGCATCATCATGAACATGATCATCACCATCATCACCACCACCATCATCATAATTCTGGTGGCAGCGAAACATTTGCCATTTTTTGCCAGGTGCTTCGGTCACCCCCCTTTTTTTGGCTCGCTTCTCTGCCATCTCATGGTGACACTACCACTCAGGTGAATGCTGCAACAAAGCTCCCGAGAAACACGACCTCCCAAGCTGAAACAATCCTTGGCGGCCAGGGAGACATGACGAAAATGTTTCGTTTTGGGAACTTTCTTTCTCCACATTAATCACCACTTTGAAGCATCGCGAAAATCTCAAAATGTCCGGTAAAAATCATGGACTGATGCCAAGCTATAACCTCTCCTCAAAAGATTTTTCTGAAAAGAATTTTTGAAGCGTCTTGTGGGTTGCTGGTATATGACAACCGTTTCTTGGAAGATCATCAAGATTGAGCCCTGAAGGCAGGTTTTCTTTCTGTCGAATTCTTGACCAGTCTCCGTTCAGTCCGTCTTTCCATTGATCATCCATCTTTCCCTCTCTTTTATTGACTTCATTAAATCTGACAAAAGTGGTTTACTTCCAATTTCTGTTTGGATAAGGAGGACAACAAAACAAAACAAGAGAAACTATTAATCCCTGTGTCAAGTAGCTCCAGCACCGCAATATCACAGCGGTTGCATGGGGGGTGGAAATTGAAAAAAGGAAAGAGCGGCCACTTGCGGCCACTCGACAAAAGCGGCCACTTGCGGCCACTCGACAAAAGCAGCCACTTGCGGCCACTCCCGGCCACTCGACAAAAGCGGCCACTTGCGGCCACTCGGGAAAAGCAGCCACTTGCGGCCACTCGACAAAAGCGGCCACTCGCGGCCACTCGACAAAAGCGGCCACTTGCGGCCACTCGGGAAAAGCAGCCACTCGCGGCCACTGGGTGGGCGCTTTCTATAATTTTCAAACCACGCACGTGTTGTGGGGAGAAGCGGCCACTCGCGGCGACAGGCGGGCGCGGGCCACCATACATGTTGGAAAAAAAGGCAATGCTCATGAAGAAGAAAGTGAATCAGAAGGCTGATGCTCATTAAGAAGGCGAGGTGGATGAAAAAGAAGACCTTCATCGACATGCAAAGTGCTTGAGAAAAAGAAAATGAATGCGTATTAATGATACCAGCATAGACCCCAAATAGCATGGACATGTATCAGCGATTTTCTGCAATCTGTTTCAAGCCAATTCACAAGATAGATCTGCTTCCATAGATATATTTCTGGGCAAGAAACAAACCAAAATACAAATATAACTAAAATAACCAAACAGAAACTGCGAATCCCCACTCGTCACACATCAAATGACACCACCAATGACACCTTCCGTGACAGCCCTCTCTTCGATCTGCAAACCCCTGACCCCTACACACAGCAGAAGATTACCCTGTGTGACGACAGCCCGGTCTTGGATCTGCGAACCCGCAGCCATACACACACAACGGAAGATTACACCTGCAACGCCCCTGTGACAGCCCGGTCCTGGATCTGCGAACCCTGACCAGACCCCTATACACACACACCAGACTCCAACGACGCTGTGTGACAGCCCGGTCTTGCATCTGCGAACCCTGGCCCCTGCTGCAGAGGCTGATTGAACAGAAGAACTTCGTCGCAAAGAATGCGCTTAAGACGAAAAAGTGATTGAGAAGTCTACTGGTCATGAAGAAGAAGAAGAAGAAGAAGAGGCTGATTAAACAGAAGAACTTCTTGAAAAAAGCCGTGCGTAAGAAAAAGCGAGCGATGAAGAAGACTAATGCGTATTGAAAAACGAGGCAGAAGAACAATGGTCCAAAAGAAGAGCGTGTTCAAGAAGAGAGTGGATAAGAGGACTGATGTTCCTTAAAGAGACAAGGTTGATTAAACAGAAGAACTCCATCGAAAAGAAGCAGAGGCCGATTAAACAGAAGAACTTTGTCGAAAAGAAGAACGTGCTTAAGAAGAAGAAAGTGATGGAGAAGACTACTGGTCATTAAGAAGAAGAGGTTGGTTAAACAAAAAATTTCTTCGAAAACAAGACCGCGTTTAAGAAAAAGAGAGTGATGAAGAAGACAAATGCGTATGAAAAAACCACGTTGCCTAAACAGAAGAACTGTTGAAAAGAAGAGCCTGTTCAAGACGAAGAGAGTGGATAAGAAGACTGATGTTACTCAAAAGGCCACATTTGATTGATTAAACATCAAACTTCATCGAAAGAAGCAGGCACAAAGGTTGATTAAACAGAAGAATTTCATCAAAAAAACGTGCTTAAGAAGAAGAAAGTGATTGAGAAGACTACTGACCATTAAGAAGAGGTTGATTAAACAGAAGAATTTCATCGAAAAGAAGACCGTGCTTAAGAAGAAGAAAGCGATTGAGAAGACTACTGATCATTAAGTAGAAGAGGTTGAGAAAGCAGAAGAACTTCTTCGGAAAAATGCGTGCTTCGGAAGAAGAGAACAAATATTTAGATAAGAAGATTCATGCGTATCAAAAAACTAGGTTGGTTAAACAGAAGAAAGTCATCGAAAAACGAGCGTGCTTAAGAAGAACAGAGTGAATAAGAAGACTGATGTTCATCAAAAAGACAAGGTTGATTGAAGAGACGAATTTCATCCAAAGAAGAGCGTGCCTAAGAAGAGGAAAGTGATTGAGAAGACTACTGATCATTAAGAAGAAGGGTTTGATCAAGCAGAAGAACTTCATTGAAAAGAAGACCGTGCTTAAGAAGAAGAGAGTGGATAAGAAGACTAGTGCGTATTGAAAGGACGCAGTTCAGGCAACAGAAGAACTGCATCGAAAAGCAGAACGTGCTGAAAGAAGAAAGGATTATAAATAAGACTAATGCTCATGAAGGAGAAGAAGAGGTGAGTGGCCGCTTTTCTTGAAGTTTTTCTGTCTAATCAACCTCAGTTTTTTGATGAGAAGCGCTGGCGACTCTGGTGAAGCAACTACTCGGCCAGAGCCACGGCTGCCAGAAAGGTATGGCACAACGGGTAATTTGAAAAAAAATGGTCTTGCGGGCGCGGTGTTTTTTCAAGTTGGGATTGGATAGGTAGGACCGATAGCGTCTTGAGGCTTTGGTGGCCACTCACGGCAACCTGCGGCCACTCGTGGCCACTCGGGAAAAGGGGCCACTCGCGGCCACTCGACAAAAGCGGCCACTTGCGGCCACTCGGCAAAAGCGGCGATTCGCAGCCACTTGCGGCCGCTCGAGTGGCTGCAAGTGGGTGCAAGTGGCTGTTTTTCCGAATTTCAAATACCACGCGTTTTGTGACCCCAATGCAAATTATCCTCAACAATCGGGAATCATTACGAACTTGGAGGTTTTATTGTTTATGGTATGTACACAATACGATGGATCATTCTTCCGACCTACAGTCACTAGACACTGAAAGAACCTTATCTTGCCTCATTTCCACAGTTCATTCAAGCAACAACATTTGATGATAAAAAAATGCCAACTACTAGCTACTTCTGGTTACTGCTAAGAATATCACCTGGTTGTTTTTTGCCTATTTTTGCCTATGCCATTTATACAATCTCTATATATTTTGGCACTCCCTAAGTTGCAAACCCCACGACTCCAATCACATCCACTGGATGAGAGCCATGGTACCAAGCTTGGATGACTCAAAGCATCATGGCACCTGGAAGCATCCAGGTGCCAAGGGTCTCCAGCCACGACTCCAAGCACTTATCAAAAAGGGACCCCTCCATGATGTTTTCTTCTAAGTGGCTGTTTCTTGGATATTTCAACATCATGGATAAAATTGCATATATATTTTTTTGATGTTTCTTTGATAGTGATTTGAAAACGAAAGGTCTTTACCAAAAAGTTGCAATGCTTTCTTGGTTTGTTTCGAAACACCTTGAGAGACCAAAAAAAAAAAGGGGAAACTGCCGCCACCTGCCAGCAGAGAGGGCCCGGAAAGTCGGCAAGATGGGCCTGGAACGGCTTTTCCACAGGAACCCATGGAACCCTTTTAAGCAACGTCTGTGCGGCGTTTTGATTTGGAACTTAAGAACAAAACAAGTGGTGCTTCAGAAAAAACCAACCAAAAAAAAACACTGATTTTTGGTGATGGGGTGGGAACCGGACACCCGACCCTCTGTCATAAATCAGGAGTATTTCAACAACCAATCAACCCAGAAAAGACTCAGCATCTCCAGACTCATTTCAACCACCAACCCTACCACTGGTACCTCAACAAGCGCCGTGAGAGTATGTCGCTTCCAGTGCTCCAGCTGCTTTCCAGACCCCAAAGTATTTCCAAGGCACCCACCACGGGATGCGCCTCCTGATTTACCAAGGATTTGCCAAGTGAGCGTCTTTTTTTGGTGTATCACAAAACTTTCTTCAGGTCAATTGGGAAGGTTGTCTTCTTTTTTGGAAGAGTTGAATTCTATATATATCTATCGCAATTTCTGGCAGAATCTCTATGCGTAGATTGCTGACCACATTTCGGACAATCTACCCTTTCAAGAACCAAAAGAATCAGACTCTCCCCCAGTACAGTTGCAAGACGGATTTTCCCAACGATAGCAGGTTGCTGCCATGGAAGTCTTATTTTTCCGGAATGAAATCTATGGCTTTCTCCGCAGAGTGTGACGTTTTGAAACTCCACATCACCGACTCAGCCCTGGGTGCCTCTCTCGCAGTGGTATCAACAGTGTTGGCGCGCAAGAGTTTTCCAGCACAACTCTTCAACCTCGCTACTCTTATGTTTTGACCCATGGTTTTCCCCGCAAATTCAAAAATTCTGGGGCAAAGAGAATCCGAAGTTCATGGACATCCTTGGCCAATTTAAGAAGTTGTTTTTTTGTGAGTTGAGAGCAATCTCACCCAAGCAATGTGTCAAAAAAGACCCTTAATTACTTGGAGAGAAGCCCTCCAGAGCTGTGAAACTCGTCATCATAATCTTGTGAGCCCAGACCCAAAATGACCCAAACCTCCTCACCTCTCAATCTATTGCTCTCCAAAAAGAAGGGATATTCTAGGCCCAGAAAGTAACATGGGCAAAAAAACGGTAAAACTGCTGCTATTGAGAAGAAAGGAATGGCTCTACAGAAATGACTACAAGATACTGGATGTATCAACACTCCAAGCCAGGTACACGAGGACACAAAAACCTGTATCTCCACTTCACCCCTTGTTCCCCCAACAAAAAGTCGAGGTACAAAGGCACCAATACAAAAACTGCGCCAGTGCACCCGGCCCTGTCGCTGACGGCAAACAATACAAAGCACAGGGTTTGGGGAGCTTTTTGGGTGTCATCTCGACATCAAAATCCAATGCAAACTGTGAAATGGCAGCAATTGGTGAAGAGGTTGGTGGCAATGCTGAGGACTTGATGGAGCGTTTCAACCAAACTTCACCAAACTTTTTGCAGAGTATCTAAAGTTTTTGGATTTTTTGTGGGTGAGGATTGTCGCAAAAACACAGCTTGCTGCACCCTTTGTCACCTATATGTAACGACCTTCCCCGGCGCATCGCTTGCCTTTGGTAGGATTCAAATAAGATTCTCCTGAGTGTGGCTGGTCCATCGCTTCGAAATCTTCTGGAAAAAAACAACACCAAATCCAACCCTTGGAGGTCCAACCAAACATCGAATTATTCCAACTCACCAATGACAAACATCACTGGTTTAATGTACCAAGTTCAATGTATACCATATGTTTCCCCTTCTTTTCAAACATATAACAACTAGTCTGGACTTTGTTCGTTTCACCATCTACCTTCCCAACAGAATTGGTTTGCTTGCCAACATCACCAAGACACAGACCTGTTGCCGACACCTTGCCATAGACACCCATCTTCAGCGATTCCGCCACAGCAGGACTAGGGAACCTCACCCAACTACCGAAGAGCTTGGAGAACCAAAAAGTGAACATGACATTGAAGCTAACCATCTACATCACAGGGGAACTATATGTAAGATGCTCAACACTGAGGTGTTTTTCAACACTGAGGCTGGCCTTGAAAATGGCATTTTTGTTAAGATGGTCACCATCTCAACTTGCTGGATGAGTTGGACCAGTCGAGTCGTTTACTTCAAAATATGGCTATCCCAGGTCATCCAGCTATCCATCCAGTCATCCATCCCACCTGGCCACACTGGCAGAAGAGTTGTTGAAGCTGATGAAATCACAGCGCAACATCAGACCTGCGGCGTGACGGTCGAAGTCATGGGACCCCCGGTGACCCAGGTCGAAAAAAAACCAAGGTTTTTAAGCAGGTGGACAAAAATGACAGGATTTGGAGGATCTTTTCCCCCCGGGTTACAAAAGGATGCAAAAGGTGGATTGAAGCAATGGAATGTCATGCATCCCAAACATCACTAAACGTCTAGCAGTCTAGCACTGCATTTCTCAGGTCTCTTTACGACCAACTCTCCACGAAGACAAGGCACCACGCATTTCCTCCAGAAGATTCATGGTCTCCTCTCGCGTCATGCAATGATCGACCCAACAAGGACCTTCCATTCACCTGGAAAAAAAATGCTTAACATGTTCAACCTGACAAAAACGCCACTATGTACACAAGCTGAGTCAAGCCGAACCATTTTGTAGTGAACATTCAAAGGTAGATCAACATGGCACGTTCTCCACTCAGCTCCCCCAACATCAAAAATGGGAAGGCCAAGTTGAAAGGTTGCTACAATGAAGGATGCTGCAAGAATGCTTGCAAGTGTTTGAGATTTTCAAGCATTAAATACAAGCGACCAAGTCAAAATTTGCTTTTTTTCAGACCTGTAAGATACCCATTTATTTAAGTTTAACTCGCAGCACTTGCACCAGGTGCTTATTGCAAGGTCCAGGTGGATTAGGCATTCCAAAAGTCAAGAGTCAACTCAAATCAACGCTGTTGCTCCTCCCAACGATTTGCACGACCTGCAGCCCCCAGAGCCACATTGTAGGTGACCTAGGTTTGATTTTCTGCGGCTGAAAAGTGGATCCCAAGATTGATAACCATACCCCACAGGCATGGCATTGATTGTCAAGTCAGATCCCAATATTGCTTGTTTCCATGAGAGACCATTGTAACTGGTACCCCAAGCTTCAAAGCTGCCCCATGCTGCCCTTACCACCAGACATCTTTCGTTGCTGTGGCACAAATCATTTGGGCACCAAAGTGACCACAGATCTGAAAGCATCTTACAGTATTTCATCTTTCAACCATCCACTATAGTCAATCCCAAACTTCCAAGTGTCAAGCTTTCAGTTTCCCAGCCTTTGGACATTAGGGACACATATTCGTCCAAGGTGCTTCCGTCACACCACCTGGAACAAAATCTCCGGCCCGTCGCAAGAGGCCCAAGGCCACCGACCATGCTGCACCTGGCCATTGGGGGAACCTAAGACAACGTGCTCTTGATAAAGCTTGACTATGCTTGACTCCAAAATCCTGTTACTGATGACAATCTGAAACCATTGGTCGCGCTTGCAGTGTGCAGGTACAGACCCTCTTCCCAGTCTTCCCACAACAAGAGTACATCTACATCACCATCATCACCATCATCACCATCATCACCATCATCAGACTAAAAACAAGAAATAAGAAGAAGAAGAAGAAGAAGAACAAGAACAAGAAATAAGAATACCAATGAGAATAAGATGCACAGAAGAGAAAAAACAACAAATAAGAATAACAATGAGAATAAGATGAAAAGAAGAAAAAAAGAAGCAAAAAAAATGAAGGCAAATCATCATCATCATCATCATCATCATCATCATCATCATCATCATCATCATCATGATCATCATCATCATGATCATGATCATGATCATCATCATCATCATCATCATCATCATCATCATCATCATCATCATCATCATCATCATCATCATCCTCATCATCATCATCACCACCATCATCATCATCATCATCATCAGCAGCAGCAGCAGCAGCGCCGTCATCGTCATCGTCATCGTTGTCTTCTTCTCGCACTGGCAAAATCAAACCCACCAAGGAATCCCAAGCCACACCTCGCGCACAGCCACTGAGAACAGCATTGAAGGCCTTGATGTCGACCTTGCCAATCTCACATCTTTGGAAGATTTGCACCTCCTAAGTCTTAGGCCTTAGGATTTATGCTTTTGCTAAGGTCCTGCCAACTTTCTAACCTCATCCATGTCCTGATCATCACCATCATTTTATGGCAAGGACATGCGATATCGGATATACGAAATTGACAACCCATTCACTCAAAAAAACCTATTGCGCTTCCATGTCAGGTCACATGCTGCGGCTGCGATTCAACGACTTCGCACAGAAGATGCAACGCCATTGGCCACTGAAGGCCTGCAGTGTGAAGCCCTTCAACTGGGAGGAAATTGGGCACGGCACTCAAACAGGTTGCCCTTGACAAGAAGGATTGGTTAAACTATATGTATATGATAGTGCATGTAGCAAACGGTTTCTCTTCAGCCCTGAGTTTCACAAAAGGTTCGATGGCCTTGGCTGAAGATCTGCTTGGCCAATTTAAGAATCCACCAGAACACACCTAAAAACAGGCTACAGATTACCTTGAGCATGAAAGAAGTCAAGAACAAAAAGGAACAGATTGATTTATCTACCAGGATCTTCCAGTTTGGGTGCCTGAATGGATGATGTTTGGGGTGCCCAAAAAACGACCATCCCTTAGGTTTTGACCTCATTCTGTGCCTCGATCCAGCGCACTCAAGGTCACAGTAAGACTCACAGCATCCAACGACGATAGGTCTCTAAACAGCCCTAACGCCAGGGTCCAACCTGGTGTTTCAGGGTGGGAGGAACGGAGGGACCCCGGATTTTCTACCTAGTTGGAACTGGTTGTAAACCGGGTTTTCATGAAGGGTTCATAGATCCTAAGCAGGGAATTTTGCGTAAGCGTAGCTCGGTATCTGATGATTATCCACAGTTTAGTTGAGATCGATTTTCCACGGAAACCCTACGATATGGAAGCTGTGAATGCTTGTCTTGTTCCTCAATCATCAGTTTTCAAAGAAACCATGACCTAAAGACCTAAGACTCAAAGGTCCAAGCAGTTATCACCTTGCCATGTAACGACTTCCCACAGCTGCAATTGCTGCATTCAGTGTGGAAGAGCTTGCGTGAAGACGCTGTTGATGACAGCTGCGCAAGAAACTCAAAGCAGTCCTTACCTCGAGCCGATTCCATGGTTAGTTGGTGCCTTTAGCCGCCGCAACTGGTGCTTTAGCCCTGCGAAACCTTGACAAAACCCTACAGGATTCCCCTTTCGAAATTGGGGAAATGACGTCTTTAAAGCACCAAATTGGCCAAACATCAACTAACCATTGGTTGACTCAGAAGCTGCTGGAAAGGAATTTCAAGCTGCTGAATTCGGAGCAAAATGGATTCAAAACTTGCAGTTCAAATGCTCCACCATTACCAAGTAGTCTCAAATAATACATGCAAACCTCTTAGCCAATCGGTTACCAGCCAGTTTTCCTTCTGGTATCATTGGATTGAAGGGAAGATCGTGGAGCATTAGCAGGTACTTGATCTATCTATGTAGTTGTTCATATCTGCATCTATGTATTTATAATAAATGTGTTATTTGTTCATTTGTTTGTTCAGGGTCATCTGTCCTATGTATGCATCTGATCATGCAAGTATTTACATTTCATAAATAGGTATCAGTTGTCTATTTATTCATTGTTCTATTCAACAACTGTTACAAAAGTGTGTCGCATTTTGTCAATTCATTCGTTCTGTCGATCCGTTTATCGACTCTCATTGATGTTTCTATTTCTTCATCAATTTGACTGATAGATTCCACTTTAGCTACTTATAATCTATAAATTTGTCTATCTATGAATCTAGCCCATTTCTATTTGGGTATTTATCTATTTAACGTTGTATTGATTGTCTCTATTGTCGTTTATCTCACTGATTAGTCTATCTGTTGATTCACTTGTCAACCGATTGATTAACTTGACTTCATCTCTCTACATCATTTATTGCTTTTGTCTATCACTGCTTCTGCGGTGAATTTTGTATCGGTTCATTACTTTGTTTCTTAAGTACTACATTTGATTTCTCTTGCTTTCTAGAGATTCATTTGTCTCATTGACTCGTTGTACCAAGTTGTATTCCTATAGGTCAATTGATACATGTATGTACGCATATATTATGGGACAATGATACACAGTCTCTTCAGCATAACACGTTTTGCACACCAGATTTGGAAGTTCCACTGATCAGGTGGGCTGTGGAGGGTACAATCCGTTTAATCTCAGCGTTTCGGCCCATGCCAAGACACTCCCAGCGCGACAATTGTCCACATGCACTAAGAGTGCCGCTCAATATAAGCCGATCTCTGAGATTGCCTGAAGGAAGAGGCAACAATGAAGGTAAATCCAGGTCCAGGTGTGTCTCAAAATTAGGTTAGGTTAGCTACAGTTCTTTTTCATTTGCTAATGAAAACAACCCATGTCCAGGGGTACATAATGCTGAGACATCCCTTAGAGCTCCGCTCACTCTTGGACAGGTTTTGCCGGGGAGTGTAGAATTGAGAGGGAAAAAGAATGCTGCTCCAGGTTCACAAACCAAAAAACACTCCAACCCTTTGGGGTTTGAAAACATCCAACCCATGTGATTATACTTCAAGAACATTGCTTCATTCACATCCCTAAGTCCCTTAAAGAAGCCTCCACTCAACCTCTCCAATAACCTTCCAACCAGTCCAACCCCCACGCGAGCCTCGGTGAAAAAATAACTCCACTGCCAGCGGCCAACCTGGGTCACCGGGTCACGGGGATTCAGCCCGACACAGGGGCCCTGGGCGGTTCAAAAACCTACCCGCTTATAAGGGGAGTAACACAAAAATATACATATATGTATATTGAAGGCTTTAATAAAGCCTTTAGTCTACAAGAAACCCCTTTATTTTTTAAACCTATCAGTGATGGAATGTTACAATGATCTAATAACAATTGTCATAAGGATACAATGTGATTGAACAACTGACCAATCATTCTGTGAGGTTTTTAATCGGACTGATATGTACCTGGTTGATATGAAAACAATACAACAGTTGAAAGTTGAAAGTGATTTTCATTGTAACTGGCTATGCATGACTATGAATGTTCACAAATTGCTGCGATTAAAGTTATCATAGCAATGGTTCTTCGATTGAAATATGGTGAATGATAGCCCAATTCACACAAATCATGTAGTAAATCAAAAGACTCAGATTGGCCGCCACAATCATCCCCAGTATATATCCAAAACTCACGATTTGGATTCCATCCTCACGAAGTGTAACCAGTCCAAACACCATTTCGAAACACCTCATGGGCTTTGTGGCATTGTCTTTACCTCCTCAAAAGGCCCCAGCCACGGGAGACTCGCACAAACGAGGTGAGGGCTGCATCCAATCCACCATCGGAAAACGAAGCTTCCAACGGCAGATGCAGGGCACGCTGCCACTGGCGACCTGGAAGCGTCCATCTCAAAGAAAAGAATTTCTTAGTCTATGTGGAAAATAAGAAAAAAAGGCCTTCTAAAATTACCGCAACAAGTTAAGCAAAGCCAAACAGTATGCTGAAGACAAAGACAAATGTATCGCTTATCTCTGTCCATGACTGGATCAACATATTCCAAACATCAATTCCTGAGCTGAAGCCGCACCAACCGGAAGAATACTGAAGCACCCACCTGCCACCAATGCAGCCATGCCATAACCACCACAACCATGCCCATGATTCACCAAATGTAAGGCCAGAGGCCATTGTGCAGCCACCTCGCAGGCTCGCAGCGCCTGCTGAAGCCCGCTGCGAGACACCTCCAAGGAAAAGTGTGGCTGTTATACATGTTTGCCTGACATGTACTAGTGCCAACTTGGATGACAATATGTAGTTTCTTTGATATAAATCAAGGAATCAAGAGCATCGTACCATCATACCTCCAGTTTCATGACCCCTGAACCTGTATGTTCAATCCTGCGGCACCTGCATCTGCTGCGAACTGATGACCTGCAATACGGCCAACACCTCTTGCCATAACCGTTCCTGCCACAGCCGTTTTTTAGAGAACTCGATTGTATTGTGACCCCTGGTATTCCAAAAACCTTCTTGGAAAAAGTTTCAGTTCAGGTAGGGAATGTGGGAGGATAAAATGCGTCCATGAGTCTATCAACATCATGCGGAAACTATGAGAAGCCTCGCAAAAATGAAGCTGCTCGACCAAGGCTTTATCTGACAAAAAATTGCGTATGATTCACCAACTGCTCACTTGCGGTCTTTTACCAAAATGAACCAGCAGTGACAGCAAGGTCGTTTGAGGTCGCTAGTTTACGTAAACAAATCGCATCTGGGGAATAGTGCTGTAGCGCAGGTTGGTGCACACCTTGCAAAGGGGTGTAGCAAAGGGAAAACCCCAAGAGACTCTGTAGCTCTAATGGCTAGCGGCTAGCGGCTAAACAATAAATGTACGAGTTAAATTTCAAATACGCAATCTTGCAATTTCTTGACTAATTCTCATCCTCATCATCATTCTCTACTATCCCATCGTCATCGTCATCATCATCCTCATCATCATCATCATCATCATCATCATCATCATCATCATCATCATCACCATCAGCATCAGCATCATCATCATCATCATCATCATCATCATCATCATCATCATCATCATCATCATCATCATCATCATCGTTATCATCGTCCTCATCGTCGTCATCGTCGTCATCCTCATCGTCATCATCGTCATCGTCGTCATCATCGTCATCATCGTCATCCTCATCCTCATCCTCATCCTCATCATCCTCATCATCGTCATCAGCAGCAGCAGCAGCAGCAGCAGCAGCACCACCACCACCATCAGCAGCAGCAGCAGCATCAGCAGCAGCAATGAGGAGCAACAGGAGCAGGAGCAGCAGCAGCATCTTTCGTCTTTTCATACTCTCACTTTTGGAAAAGCTTCCCGGAATTTTGCGGACTTCCCTTTTTTCTGAAGTTCAACAACGCTTATACAAAAGATTCTGATTGCTGTCCCAAAAGGAAATGTTGATTATACATCCCCGAAAATCACTTCCCAACAGGGTCAAATTTAGGAAATCCTGAGCTTCAACTTCAGAGCTTCAACATGCCATTTTGATCGCTCCAGATCAATCAAAAACACCCGCCTTGTGACACGACGCCAGAAGTCTTTCCAAGGTTTGCTGCTTGACCTCATGCTGTATCCAAACAAAGGATTCTTCAAGTCTTCGAGCTATATCAAGCTGCACTTGTATTATCAAATAAAGTTGTGCTTGATGTTGGTGGCTTCTTATTGTAGGCATTTTCAGAATAATCCCTTTCATGGAGAATTCCTAGGTAATATCAGTTCAATCCCAATCGAGTAGATTGTCGTTAAGATGATGAATGATGATTTTGAAAAGTATCTTGGTGAAAGTAAGGAGCCTCTGAAATTGCCAGAGATCTTCTAGTCCCAGGTAGCCGACCCATTGAACAGGAATCATAAGCAATCTGACATGATATCTACGTACCTACTTTTGAGGGTATAAATTCCCTTTGAAAGCAACTGGTGTCAAGGGACCTTTGCAAGACACATCGGATGAAGGATGATGATGATGATGATGATGATGATGATGATGATGATGATGATGATGATGATGTGATGATGTGATGATGATGCGATGATGATGCTTGACCCCCAAAGGGTGGTCCTAACCCCACCCCACCCACCCTCCGGGGTCTGATTCTATTAGGGGTTGACCCCCTCCCCCTCCCCTGATACACCAGGGGGTGAAGCAAAAGACAGCCCCTAATACTTCTAAAGAAGAGAAAACTCAGCCGGGTAAACCAGCTTTCGTGACTAAACACCTACTACTGGTGGAGCCACCCACTGCTTGTTCACCTGGCACAAACTCTAAACTCGACTCCCTATCAATTCCTCATTGCATCATCAATAATTTCTACACTACTTGTTGTCTGGTCCTTTGCCAAAAATATGTGTCAAACGAAAAATCCTCCCCAAATCAAATGGCACTGATGCTGCCTGAGTCTCAGGATTCCGTTTGAACCTCATGCTCATATTTATGTAAATGATTGAGAATTGCTTCCATCTGCCTCAACTTGCCTTGAACAAAACAAGACCACCTTGAACCCCACCAAACCCTGCCTGACGCATGGTCGCTGGCGAAAACACCACTGCACAAGCATTGCGCCATGGTAGGGTTAACCGCCACACCACAGGCTGCGGATGGTAGAAGTGCTTGGTTGATGGCACTTGTGGATGGCACTTGTCTTCCAGGAATCATCCCAAAATACCCCCATGAATCCTATGAAAAAAGATCTTTAGGGGGAAAAGGTCCAGAAGAGTAAACCGCCGCAATCCCCAATCAAAAATGATGGTAATCATTGGTGTATCATACTACCCAAAAAAACCTATTGAATATAAAATATCGTCTAAGGTTTCCAGACTTCCCTGTTGCATTTGGGGATTCGAAGCAGTCCAGTTAACGGTAGACATAGACTCTTTATCCCCGCGAGGATCGGATAAGAGCCAGGTTGATTTCTGACGAAAGGATGAAGTGATGCAATGTAGAGAACTGGGAATAGAACTGATTTACAGGCTCTAAAGCCCTTGCCAACTCAATTGGATTTTCCATTGCCGAAATTCAAAGAATGTTTGAAGCATCTGCCGACGCCTTACCGCTTTTGCAGCAAAACGTGCCGAAACAAAGCTGCGTAATCTGCAAGTCACATTACCCAACAAGCCCTCATCCGCTGAATAAGTTGGATTTGCCACGTAGACCAACATGTATGAAATAACCTCACTGGTGAAATAATACTTTGAACAATCACAAATATGGAAAGAGATGAATGAAGGAACATTAAACGTTCACAAAACAGAATTCCAAATCTATACAGCTTGGAATAGTATATGTGACCCCTTATCATCTACTATCACCTTTCGGCAGCCTGGGGAAAACATTTCAAAATGCTGCTCCTCTGGAAACATTCCCAGACCCTGGGAAAAAAATACTGGAGAAAATCCATCCAAAACTTTTATCATCCATCCTGATAAATCCAGTGTTAGCCAAATATGTTTCATTATCTTCCACCAGGACCTCTGGGACTTTGCAGAACCTCTTAACCAGCAAAACAAGCGAAAGAAGATGAAAGAAGTATGTTTGCTTCATCTGACAGAAACGCGTTGACCTGCAATGTCCGCTTCTCCTCGATGCTCTCAAGAACCTCCTCTGGCCTCAGTCTTTTCGTCTAGCCGGTCTAGCCGCTTCCCCATAAATCGCGCAGTAAATGCCAGTGCTTGTTTCATTAAGAGAATCAAAACAACACCAAGCAAGACCTGTTGAATAGCTAGCGGCATCTGCATGAACAGAATGAAGCTTCACTCGTTAATTTTTTTCTTTTTCATCATCCAAAATTGAGTTGATATAGTAATTGATGATTCAATGATCGTGTGAGTTTTTATGGAAAAGCACTTGGAACTTGGTGATTTAAAAGCAAATCTTCATCGCTTCAACGTCTGAAATAAAGACAACAGCACATTGACGGGGTGTTCTTCACCTTCACCCCATAGAAAGTTAACAAAAAAAAAGTCCCTTTACTTTCATCCCACCAAAAAAAGACAGACCTTTCCTTCCATATCGTTGTTGTTGGGACTTCCCAACAGTTCGCCCAGCCGTAGTGACTGCAGCACACCGCTCCGAGCGGACCTGGCTGGTATCAAATAGACCGAAGTATCACTACTCAAAACGGATGAAAAAAAATCTTCTGATTGGGATTCACATACATATGATTCATATTGATTCATGATACATTAATGATACATGATGATATGTATGCCTGAATTTCGGAACTAAATCGGAAGACAAAAGGAAAATTATGCATCTGCTACAGTAGTTCTTTGATATGTTTCAAATATCCAGAGTGATGGGATCACCCAATGGTTCAATGCCCTGCACCTGATGTCATAAACTGGAGCACTTTGTTGCTCGCGTTCCTGGAAACATCTGCGGTGCTCCAACTTTGCCCGATCCAAACGCCCGAACTTTCTTAGGGCTTCCATTGAAGGTATGCAAGTGGAGGATATGCAAAAAATGCGACAATCCAACATCAACTGCCCCCAGTTTGACCCAAAGATGCAACTGTGTTGGGTACCATAGCTTCCACCTTGGAAAGACATTTTCCACGAATTGGGAGCACCTTGGAGTGAGCTGCACAGCCACAAAAAACAACCTCCCGTCCTTGTTTCGGCGAAAGCGCTCAAAACTGAGCTGAGGAACCTTAGGATTCAATGAAAAAGCACCAAGCATCACGACTTTGCCACTCTCAGCCATGGAGCCAATGATCTGACCATCTTGGAACCCCCGAAAAGACTCCCTTCCCGGTCGACCGGCTTAGCCAAACACTCTCCCGCTACCGGCAGACTTGTTTGACTTCTCTGTCCTGCCATTGGGGAGGACTGAAAAAGGAGAACCTTGGATGAATCTTACCCAAGAAGGATGCGTTTCTTGAGTTGGTACCAGCACATTGAGGACGCGTTTCTCAATTGGGTGCCATCACATGACTGGTTGCAGATGACCATGGGATGTTCGCAAACCTGTGGGGTCATGAGGCAACCAAATAGCCTATATAAATAGTAGGAAGAAAAAACACTAGCAAAAAGTGAGGGTGCCTTGGGATTCTGGAGGGTTCGAATCGGCAAAATGCTTCGGAATCCTAATCCAACCCTACACAGAATTGACCAATAACTGTGATTTTCCACCCCGTTCCTGGGGTCACATCACCAAACCAAAATTTGAACACACACATCACACATCCTTCCCGAAAAAAGCTGGGAGGTTGGATTGTTTCATAAGTATCCAGGGTGCAAAGTTGCAGTGTGACCTTTTTGGCACCGAAGGAGCCCAGATCCTACCCACTCCAAACCACCTCGAAGCCGCTGTCTTTGGCTGAGCCTTACACCTTGTTGGGATGAACAGTGGCTCCAAGTGATCATTCATAAAAGGTATATCCCTTGAAATGTGCTTCTTGTGCACCTAGTATCATATAAAAAACAAAGGGTGTAAAGTGCGAACACTTGTATGTCGACCTTTGTCGCCCCCTGTAGTCAACTTGAACTTTTCAGAATTCCCCTCCAATCTACCATTGTTGCCAAGGTAAATGGCATCATCTCAGGATAGCATCCACCACCCTTCAACGCCTCTTGGATTTTGCGGAAGAGCCTGGTCGAGTGGGGTGCAAGAGACCATTGAACTCAAAAAATACCACAAATTCTGTCGTAGTCGTAGCGTCCTTTTCCCGTGGTTCTAATTTCAGGTTTCATGGCTCTGAAAGTCTGTACATTGGTCTCACGAAGAGATGATGATACTCCAGAGAACTTGGTTGATGGAAAAAATCCATTCAACTTCCTAGGAAAGTCCGACCATTTTTTGACTTCTTTGGGTTGAAAGTTCCCTTCATCTGGACATCTTCTTTCGGGTGTTCACATGTCACTTCAAAATTTTCCTGCAATATTTCCAAGGGTCACCTCAATTTCAGTATCCTAAATCAATCTTTGGCCAATGGAATTCGTGACAAAACCACACCCTTTGGAGGTCAACGGAAACCCTCCCAGCCTGCATGGGGGCCGGTGGGAGGTAGAACCAAGGGCTGCTCCTGGAGGTTCAAAGGTCAGCAGAACATGATTTGGACATGGTCGTATCCTTGGAACAAAAAAATGGTCCGAATGGCACAGCATGCTATCGTTCCTGCTCATAATCTGCTACATCCAATTTCAGCAGAGATTTGATCTATCAGGCAGCCTTGGAAAATTGATTGGCTGTGATACTACAGTACTCCTGAAGTGCAGACTATCACACTATTCATAGGGTTTCATATATCGCTGCTGACCAGGTCCAATGCTCTCTGCTACTTTCAGGCTATCAAATCACTCTTTCTGAAGCACAGTCCTTTTCTTTCTTTGGTCACTCTTCAACTTGGGGAGGCAAATAAATTAAGAAAACTGTGTTTCAAGATCAACTATGGCTGTCCATTGCCAGTCGTGTTCCCAACCCTGCAATAAAAAAATACAATGGCCCTAAAGTTTGTCCTCAAACCTTCAGATTCCAAGAAATGGAAAACAACGACGAAGACGACACAGAACTGATTAATGGTAATGGCTAGTGAAAATGATAGCCATAACCACCATGACATTGCTGATGGCTGATGATACCAACAATAGTGAGAACGACTAGAACAACCATGATCATTGATCATTCCAATAATTCGAATAACGACATTGAAGACAATCATAATACCAAATATAGTCATAATAGTCATGGTAGCCATGAAATACTGTAGGCAATGATGATTATGAAAAAAATGCTCTGTCAAAATGACAACTATAAGTTTAGAGCCTGAATCATGACACTGCTCAAAAAATCATACATATAATAAAAAATGATAGTAGTCATGGAGTTGATAGCTGACAGTTGATGATGCTAAGGGTAGCACGGCTACCACCCGTGGTGATATCAAAAATAGCCACGTCCACCCAAATCAGCAACTTTCAACTGGACCTTGACAGAAAGTTTCACAGAAAGGCGCTTCTGGGGCTCACTTTGGGCACCTTTCGAGCTTGGTATCATGGCTGGGGAACATCCCAGTCTGCCACTGTTTTGGAGCACCATCTGTTTCAAAAAGAAGTATTTTCCCCCAGGTCGCAAAAGTTTTTGAAAGACATACTGAATGTCAATCATCTTGAATGTCGCTCACAAAAGTGAAGACTGTCACAATTTCAATTTTGACCTACTGTATAATATTTCGCAAACACTCCTCTCAGGAGGAATCAGAAAAAAAAGTCAAGTGCTAGGCTGCTCCTTGGTGCTTTACCAAAATCAAATTATGCAACCTTCAGTTGGACAGCCAACGCCAAATACAATCCAGTCTGCAAACAATCACGAAGTTGCTGGATGCATGCTTAAATAAAGATATTTGTTCAGTGGAACTTTGACTATGTTGCACCACAATTTTTGATTTCTCTTGCGGATCTGTATTTTTTGTACTCATATTTTCTGTACTGGAACCCATCCAGACTCAGATTTCTCAGAGAAAGATTTTCCTTTCTTGCCATACTCTATTTCGGTACTTGTTGTTCTCGCAACAACTATGTGATGGGAAAAGGTAAGAAGTTCAAATCCTTGCGATTTTACTCAGATTTATACATTGCCTCGACGTCACTTTTTTAACTGGAGGTTGAAACAGGTCACTTTAAATGAGCATGTCGGAGGACAATGACCCCAGCCCATTTTGCTCCTTCCCCAATCTTTGTCGCGCACCTGTTTCCCAAGCCGACATCTGAAAATTGGAACTGACGACATAGAAAAAAAACGAGAAACTGGGACATGGTTGAACAAAAACCAAAGTTTTTTCTGAATTTGGTAAGTTAGATGTGTGAGATGGATCCGATTCAATAAAACTATACCATGAAGATATTGTAAACTTACGACAACATGACAAACGAGTTTGGATTGAGGGTTTTTATTTCATGATATTTCCGTTTTGCAATGATTCCGTTCCAAAATTGCATTTTTCATGGCTGTTTTTTTTTGCGGCTGCACAACACACATAAAGATCTTGCTGAATCCCTCATGGTTTTGGTATGCAATTGAACGCCAAATCTGGTACTCTGAATTCAATCTTCAAAAAATTGATTCTCGCAAAAAGAACGAGGGCGTGGAAGACAACAGACATTGAATATTTCTTATTTGATGTATGCATTGCTTTCCCCGTGCTGCCACTGTGCATTCAGACCCAACCTAACAATCAAAAAGTTATACACAACGCGAACAAAGTTTTAAACACTACGGTTTGGATATTCCAAATTTCGATTTTACTGCAACAAAAGGGAAAATCTGACTTCGCAATGTAACATGTGTCAAAATTCTTATTCAAATAGAAACTTCTTCAACAAAATAAACAGCATCCTTTGAGGCCACTTTGAAATTGATTTTTTTTTCGAGTGGAGGTTTCCACAATCTTCTCTCCATGTGCTACCTTCACTGTCAGCATTCGTTGAGGCCACAGTTCCCGACAAACGATTTTTTTTTTCGAATGGGGGTTGCCACAGTCTTATTAATTTTCAAAAACTGCAAGATGCTGCATAGGCGCTGATACGCACAAGAGCTTATGTGAATATGGGACAATAAAGGATTCATCCAAATTTATCTCAAAGGTCCATATATAATTTATGAAAGGAAGTTTAGTTGAGAAACTTCCGATACAAACCAGATCGCAGAGCAAAGAAGAGTAGAGTCAAGATGTAGTAGAATCAAGGTCTAGTAGAGTCAACTAAAAGTACGGTCAAGTAATGGTAGACTCAAGTAAAAGTAGTTTCAAACCCTAGTAAATCAAATACTGGTAGAGTCAAATGATAGTAAAAAGTAGAGTCAAATAATAGAAAGGTCAAGTAATAGTAGAGTCAAGTAACACGAAAGTCAAATAATAGTAGACTCAATGAAAATAGAGCCAAGTTGTACTTGGGTCAAGAAATAGTAGGGTCAAGCAGTAGCGGAGGCAAGTAATAATCATGTTGACACGGTCAACTTCGATTTGGAGAGACTCGAAGAAGTTGTAATCATTTTTGTCGCTGGTCAGGTACCCGTGAAAAGAAATGCATTGATAGTGGTGATCAGCACCATTCCTGGACTAATGAAGTAAAACAGCATAAATTTCCAACAGTAAGACATCCGGTGAACTACTGGCTTGAAGTTCGAGTGCAGTGAAACAGGTGAAACGCCAGACACGAAAGGAAGATGAAAGAAAGCTATGAAACCCGAGGTCCAGCCAAAAAAAACATGGAATGCTTATCAATTCTCGTGTGAATAAAAGTCACGTTTCCGGGTATGAGAAGCAACAATGAGATTTTTCGTTTTGTCGCTAGAGATCATTTTCCCAGTCGTCATTTTGGAACCTCCAAAAAAAACACACATGAAAATACAAATTAATTCAAAAAGAAAACACGCAAAAATCATCAACCTTGCAGTCCGTAGAAACGGATAAGAGCACCTTTTTGTCTTGCCTTGTTAAAAATACAATGGAAGCACCTTCTAATGAAGCCGAAATTGGCCCTTGAACTGGTTCCAATATCAGGTCTCGTCTTTGACCTCCACACCGCGACATTACTCGCACTTTGGGGTGGTAAAGCTTCACACGCCTAACAATAAGCGGAAGAGAAAAAAATATCTTGAAAATGAAACATCGATCGGACGAAAATGGTGTCAACAAGAGAGTTGGAACATTGAAGACAACAATGGAAAGCAAACAGTACATAACACGGTAAAAAAGAAAATACAAACCAAGTTGCACGACTCCTCGCCAAATGGATCGGATGAAAACTTAATTAAGGCTCCATACAATGACAATTTCATCGGAACACTTGCTATGATATTCCCGGACCCCACGGGCAATGTTGGTTGTGAATATGATACTGCACGAGCCACAACAAATTAACACCTGCACAGACTTACACTATGGAACTTTCAAGTGACGGGTACAAAACCATGCTTTC
>DF243539.1:0-38240 GCA_000507305.1 Breviolum minutum Mf 1.05b.01 | reverse complement strand
TGAGGGGCTTGAGCGCCGGCCTAAGCAACAAGGAGCTGCGGAAACGTAGCCTTTAATTGACATTCAGAGCACTGGGCAGAAATCACATTGTGCCAGCACCACGTGTGTGTAAGCACACACCAAAAAAAGTTCCTGTGATCAGGACATGAATTAAAAAGACTTTACTAACCACGTATCCGTCCGTCATGGGAACCCATCCTCCAAGTAGAAAAGGTTTCCCCCAAAACCTCTGTCCTTTCCAGATTCCTTCGATTTGCCCTTCTCTCCAGTGCAAAAGGCCTCCCGTCGGCGGCTGGATGCCGTGAAAGTTATACCCTAGGCTTCCAAACACCGAAAAAGAAGGTATGACTGGACCCCAAAAACAGACCTAAAACTAAAACCTTCTCAGGAGGTATTTGGAACACTAGGATACCGGATACCGGTTGTTTAATGACGGAATCCTTACGTCATGGTTTATGAAATAATCCCTACATGACTGGGTAGTATTTCATCCCCTCCCTGTATAGCCAACAAACAACCAGGAGCCCTTTTTTCATTGCTCCATTGACCAGGTTTTTTGTTGGTGAAAAAAACAGTCGGCCGCATTGAAGAGAGAAATATCCCTGAGAAATTCCCAAACAATAGGATTTTTGCGGGGTCCTATAAAGGTGTGAACGTTATATAACTTTTTCTGAACTTGAACCATTTTTAAAATTCCCACAATTTTTCAACCAAACAAAGGAGAGTGAGTGAACTACCTTTCCTTCTGCCAAGTTGCCTCTGTCTTATTATATGAGCTGGACCAAAACATACCGTAAATCAGGTGGTTGAGATTCTCAGCTGCCACCAAAGACAGGGTTATAGATGTTATAGGGAACCACCCAATCATTATATGTTATAGAGTTATAGGGGCCCACCAGCTGTAATAGATTCTTACCTTTATGTTCTGGTGGGTTTAGATTCTCACCCAGCAGGGTAGTAGATTTAGCCCTGGAAAATACGCGCCAAAGCCTAGAAACTCACCTTAGATCCAGCGGATGGTACCATCTGTGGCGGGTAGTTTCCAAAAATGTATAGGGAACACATCTGCAACCTGAATAAACGATATCAACTACACTCCCCTAATCTCCCCAAAAAACAAACGTAGCAACTTAAAAAGGAGACTCGTCTTTCCAACTTTTTGCTGTTTCAGATTTGTTTGATGATTTTGGGGGGTGCAAAACCTGGTGCATGTTTTTTGCCTTGAATGCCGAATTTTTATGACATATTGCTGTTAAAAACATGTGTCATGACCTTGCATACAACAAACAACAACTCGAAATGTGAAATCTTGTTGGTAGTAAACCTGACAGTCGAGAAGGTCAATACTTAGGACTTACAACCGGAAACAACTTAAGCTTCAAAACACAGCTTGCTGGAACCTGGGATCCTCACTGTTGAGATCCAGCTAAAAATCACAACAAAAACCTTCCAACCAACCAACAAATCACATCATTGGACGCCCGGGCGTCTCTTCACAATTTCATATCACTCCAAGTTTCATCTGATCAAAAATCTCAGCCCTAAAGGTTCTGAAGACCTGTGAATATGATACTAGGTGATGGTTTCAACCCGTTTGAAAAATATGCTAGTCAAATTTAACCATTTCCCCAGGTAGGGGTGAAAATGAAAAATATTTGAAACCACCACCTAGGATAAGATGTACTAAAGAAAGATGTACCCTCTCGGAAAAACTAACATATCAGCAATGGAAAACCACCATTTTTAAACTAGAAGATAGATCTTCAAATGGTGGATTTTCCCATTGCTATGTTAGTTTACCGGAGTGTTTTTTTCCAGGTGATTCAAAGTGACCTAACTTGATCCCCTACAAGTTGGAGGTCACTAACAATCTTTGAACTGGTCATTTGATCATCCCAAAAAGGTCACCAGCAGAAATTGCCAGGTACCCTACAATATATTTCGGGATTCCCATAAGGTACATACGTACCGGATTCATCCGTATTCATACTATAGGCAAAACTTTGGTAGGTCGCGAGTGGTACAGGTGGTTATGACCTTTAGGCGGTTAGGCATAAATTGAATTGCAGTCCGAAGGGACTCATTACCCTAAAAACATGGAGGCTTCGCAACGACTATTTGGAGGATGGTCCCCCACTTAGTAAATGGTTAGTTTAATGGGTTTACAAAACCTTGATAACAAAACCAACCCTACTCCGGGGACTTAAACGCTCACCATGGGTTATGAACCACGAAAACACATCATGGGATGATCCTCCCAGGCCCTGACATCTCGGGGTTACCGCCTTGAAATTGGCACAGGCCAAAGGACTTTCCTTCTCGAAGAGCTCGATCTAAAGGTCCATCCGTGGGAATTTTTCGGGTCAGTGCCCTTTTTTTGGAGGGAAGGGAAACTTGAAGAACTTCCATGGCTGGAAATTCAGAAAAAATAGGGACAGTTAAACATGATGCCAAACACATTACCCTGGAAGTCCAGGGTAGACCAAACAAAGAATGATGGTCTTTAAGGATGATCCTTTAATAAAGGATTCCCGATCCTACCAATGGGCAAACTTTGGTCGGCTTGGACTTACAGGGATTACACAACCGCATAAACGAACATTGAACATGAACATTTCAGGATATTTCTCAAAAATGCGGATGTTCCGAGATTGGAATTTGCTCTTCAGGAAATCCCTTCAATTCCAGTAAGAGCATATCATCCTGGTGGTAACTGTTGCGGTTGCATATCCCCAAATATACAGTACTTCTAGTGGAGCCACGTCCTAAACGTGCAAATCGGCCCAATCCCTTTCAATGCCATGTTTCCACCAAGAAATAGCCGACCTTAGAGGGGTTATGAAGCCCATTGTTATCCATCGTTATCCTTTCCCGCTGGGGGGGGGGAGGGCATTGAGAGCGGACCAAACCTGGATTTCCCTTCTTCTAATTTGAGCAAAAAATGACTCCTTGACTGGGTGATTTCATTAAAAAATCCCATCAAAAAAAACATACAACTATATAATTCCCATTAAAATCATATAAAACCTCCCAGGGTTACCCTGAAACATTCCCAAATCGAAAAAAAACAAAACACCTCCCACTTTTTCGTCCCCGAAAATTTTAAAATATCTGAGACTTCGGCCACAACTCGTTGCTCTGGAGGTTTAAACCTTGGAGCTGTGCCGTGATTTTTGGTGGTTCGTTGCTCCCATGGTTAGGATCATCCCAGTTAGGATACGTGGTTAGGATTTTCCCATATTTTCCCCATTAAGCCAAATTCATGGCCATTTGGAAGGGGTCCCACAACCTAACTGGGATGATCTTCTGCTTGGGATGTCCTGTTGGAATTTGGGATCAATGGTTTGTAGATGGGCTATATCATTATATCCTACTGATAAATGGGATATATTGGGGTGAAGAAACCCACTGATCCTAACCTTTGATCCTAACTTCCTGGAACATCCAACGTTGCCCCCTTCTGGTGAAACACCAAGTGAGTCCCCAGTAAAGGGGTGGATATTGGATATCTATGATGTCCAAGTTATTGATGAATCCCTGGTGGTCCAAGAGCAACCAAAGGTGGTCCAAGGAACCGCTGCTCTGCTGTTGTTTGTCATTTGTTGCATCCTGGAAAACCATCTTTCTGGTCAAATTATGATATTTCACCAACCCAGATTTCCCTGAAATAAGGGGATTTCCCTTACTAAACCACCATTTGGGGTGAAAACTCGTGTGAGGTCGCTATAATTTGACCAGATCTTTCTCTCCAGAAATTCTTTGAGGCTTCTGTGGCTCCCTGATGGAGGTAAGAATCTGGTGCATTCTTTTGGTTCATCATTCCATTCCCCATGACGGATCCATGGGACTGGAATATTTACAGATATTTGGTTGATTTTTATGGTAAATCTAGGCAAAAACACCAGTCCCATATGGATCCTGTGGGATTGGGCCAGGGTACTCTACAATGAATCTTTGATGTAAATTTGGAGGCGAAAACTCCACATCTTCAAACTTAAGATATGAATCTTCCCCGAGTTTTCGGGGTCGAGAATTTCCATAATTCTCAAGAAAATCTTTGAAAAGAAACCATCTAGAAGACCGCGTCAACCAACCTATCTTAGCCTCCATCTATCAGATCTAACAAAAGCCTGAACGCATAACTTTTGGGATCAGGCAAAATTGATGACAGGTCCTCAAACGCTAGAGGTTGAGCACCTTTATTCTTGGCTACTTATGTATATATTATGTATATTATTTACATTAAAACTCCCTGGGATCAATTCACGTAGCGAATTGCTGGGTATAACGGACTATATGTTGGGTGTGGGCCCCGTCGCAGGATGCCAGTGACCAGCAGGATGACACTACGTGTTTGGTAGGGAAATCCTACAAACCTTCATTTACCATCCACCCAGAATGCCACTTGGAGGATCATCCCCGTAAGTGGTTAATAAGCATGGTGATCGTGTTCGTCCCCAATTCCTGGGCTTATTCCGTTTCCACATAACATAACCTTTTTATACTTTTTTTCATGGGGGTTACGCCCTACTTACGATACCTGGGGCCCTATCCTCCAAGCAGTGAAGGTTTAACTTGGGAATTCTTAAACTCACCTAAAAATGTACCCTCTGACAAACTAACATACATATTCTCTCCATTTTTAATAGGAAATATATCTTCAAACGGTCCGTTTCCATCCATTTTCCAGTGCTATGTTAGTTTACCGGAGTGTAATTCGTCATGCTGGTGGTGATGAGCAATCAATTATACTTTTGATGGAAATCCGGCGATCACCAGTTGATATGGAAAAGTTCCCATTATTTACAGGGTTTTATACATTCCAGGTGGTTGTTTTGGATTTCTGAACCATCAACAGTATCATATTACGTGGACCTTCCACTTTGGATGCCTTGGATGGTTCCAAAAAATGGCTTTTTAAGTCACCAATTTTTTTTGCATCTACAACGTGGGCCCAAAAACCAGTTACAAGTAGGGTTATAACTCAAATTATAGGGGTTATAGCCCCAGTTACCTATGTATAATGCCGTGTATATGGGTTAATTTCACCCCATGTACTGGTTCAAACCGGTAGGGACCCACCTGGTATCTACCTAAGATTTGCCACAAGGACATGGCAGCCCTGAAAATGATGAGTTTCCCATAGGAGCTTCCCCATATCTTTCAGGATTTCGAACCTGGGAGTGGTATTACCGCCCTGGAATCACCCACGGTGGACCAAGTCACAAAGCATTTCCCTTCTGGCTCCATTCATAATCGGACTGTCGCGGGCGTCGACAGTAAAAGCTGCAGGGCTTTTTTTTGGAGTTGTCTTGCATGAATGGGGTGGAATGGGACCCCTATAAGTGGGGTGGTTTGTTGACCCCACCCCACCCATTTATATTCGGCCATTTATAGCGGCCCCATAACTGATTCAACTACTTGGATGTCCCGGGACAGAAGTTAGGATCAAAGGGTTAGCATCAGTGGGTTATTTCACCCTTAGTATATCCCATTTATAGGTGAAACAACCCATTGATCCTAACTTTCTGGGACATCCAAGTGGGGGTCACGGTGGATACATTTCCAAAACACCCAGCCTGTTATTTACCATCTCTAAAACTAACAAACAGAATGAAAACCACTGGAAAAATAGGGCCGAAATCCAAAAGGAACCGGAACTTATCGTCTTCCAACCATCCATTTTCAGTGGCGAGCTGAAAAATCGAGCTAGGAAAAACTTTGATGTTAAACTGATATTAACATATTAAAAGGAAATATTATTTCCCTCCCTCTCGAAATATAGAAGCAATCGTTTGTAGGAAACCCCGGCAAAAAAACACACACCTCCAAACGGCTGCCAGGTTGACAACAATTTTACACAACAGAACTGAAGAAAACCACATTCCTATACATTCCTTCAACGTTTAGAATACTGGTTTTGCCCCCCTTCTCTGAGCTACATCGACATTTTTTCTCCAAATCAACAAAAACCTAAAACGCAACAACACAACATCTCTACCAACGACTATCAATCAAAAGGTTCAACCAAGAAAAACACAACAAAAAAACAACACCTATAGGGATCTGCTAAATACCCTCCAGGGAACTAGCATATCTCCGTGCCATTTGGCACTTTCAAAGTCGATAAGTTTCCTTCTTTTCGCAAGGTCTGATAGTTCTCCCTCCGGAGGGTCTTGGACCCGGCTGGAACCTGAAACTGCCCCACTTGGCAAAAGGAGAAACCATCTAATCTACTCCTCCTAAAACTAACACATCCCCTAAAAGGAAATTAATAGTCTTCCAACCACTATTCTGCGGAGGTTTCCATGTTAAATTTTCGGAGTGTTACAAGTACAAACCACCAAGTTTCTGTTTTTTTCCATTTGAGCCACGACAAAAACCCTCCTACTTTTCATTATACTGGTTTGTTACTGGGGATCCTTATATTGGCTTATTATAATCCCTATATATCTGGGTAGTATAATCCCCTATTTACCCTAAACAACCGAGTTTTTTTCGTGGCTCATTTTTTGTGTGTTTTTGTGGGTCTCGCTGCGGAGTTTTGGTTGTTTTTCCCCCACCTCAAAGAGTTCCGGAAGCCTTGAAATCTCCGAGCCCCCCAAAGCTAAGACGTCCTGGAGGTGATTTTCCCACTGGATGTACTACTTGGAGGATCATCCCATGACTTGGATACGTGGTTAATAACCATGGTTAGTTTTAGTCCCCTAAGGGTCGGGTTGTTCCCCTTACAAATGACCTTTTCATGGCTTATAAATGGGGGTGATCCCTAACCACTTACGAATCCTGGGATGATCCTCCAAGGATCGGCGGATGGGATGTCCGACGTTGGGTTTCTTTAGGATCAATGTTTAGGTATCCGTGGGTTATTTCACCTACTTATAAATGGGGATATAGTAGCTACTGGTAACTTGGTGGTTTTTCACCAACCCATTTTGAAAAATTATTAATTCCTCAAATTGGATTGTTTTCCCTAGATTAATTACTTCCAAACATTTGGAATTAGTAGTTCTGACATATCAACATTGACCTACCGCTGCGCTGCAAGACTCTTTCACCCAGAGAGCTGTGGCGAATCCGGACGTAAATCTGACAAATTCCTGGTCATTAGATTAGCAATATCATAAATTAACACAACTTTTAGGGCAAACTCATTCGCAACTGTCATTCACATGAGGCTCTTTAATCAATGGAATCTTCTCTTAGATCAATGATTTGACCTTGTTAAAAAAACCACTGGGAAAACAACTGGCGCAAAAATACCAACGGGCCGCTCTACACACAAAAGGTTTACTCCCTGAAAGTTTATCAGCGAGTTTACCCCTGAAAAGTTACTGAATCCGAAAACAGAAAGGATCGTGTTCCAAGCATCATGGCTTTCAAGCATGCATTTCTCAAGGGGCGAGCTGTAAATCGATTTACTTAATTGGAAAAAGTGACCCAAACATACTGTTGATGGTAGAAATCCTGCACCAGTTGATAGGTAGTTTATCCCATTATTTACAGGGCTTTTTACATCCCAGGTGGTGAGCCGGGTTTCTTCCATCAACCGTATTGACCCCCAAAATTGTGATGTTTCCTGATGAACGCCATTGTAAAAACACTCACCTTGTTCAACTTCGCGTGGTTTGCAACTGTTTTTAATGATATGTTTCCCTGTGCAGTCGAGATCGATCAACCAACCAACCTATCTTTAACCAACACATCCATTGTCCCCATCCCCGAACAACAACACCAAACAAAAAACTCAACTTCAAAATACTCCCTGGATGTTTAACAGCTCGCCCCTGAAAATCAGCCATCCTAAAAGAAAAGGATCGTCTTCCTTTCCCACCATTTTTCAGGGGGCGAACTGTTAAACTTCGGGGGTGTAAACCGGGCACCTTGGAACTTAAAGAATATTTGATGTCATTCGCCTGGCCGGACCCCGTGTCGTGTTTATGTTGTTGACGCTTCTGCGTGAGGTGGGAGATGGTGGATGCTGGAAAATGGTTTGTGATGGTTTGTCCAAGGGGATGCCTGAGAATGGTTCCCTATGGTTTGCTATTGTTCCCTAAGATTCAGGTTTTCTAGAATTCATACTTACCCACTCAAGCAATTGCACCAAGATGATACAACGAGAACGAATCAACACATTTTGACACTTAGAGATGTCCATTTTCAATCTCCATGCTTATGGGAGGCAGGAAGGGTACTTGGAGGATCATCCCAATTAGTAAGTGGTTAATAACCATGGTTATTAAGTCCCCTAAGTAGAGTTGTTCCCCTTCCAAATGGCTTAAATCGCTTATAAATGGTGGTTATTAACCACTTACTAACTGGGATGATCCTGCAAGTAGTTGGAACATTCAAATGTTTTTTTCAGAAAAAATTGAACCCCTGGAAACCTTCTTGAGGAAATTCTGCAAAAACCCCTCCAAACAAAAATCTTTGGTGAATCACACAACTCCATGGTGAAGGAATGGTTTTACAAAATTTACAAGGGTCATTATATTACCAACCCAAGCACTGCACTTGCATTGTTTGATCCCCCCGAAATGGGTAATTTGATGAACCCTGTTTTATCTGAACATCATGGGGGATTTTTTTAAAGTCAAGTTCAACACCGTAATGATTCATAAATGAAATTCTGTTAAAACATGGGTTTCGCTAGCATAAAATGGCGGGGGTGTCCCTATCATATCCCTCTTGAGGGGATTAGTTTTTCTGGAGGGTATCTTCCGGTCAATTCACAAGGCCGCCGTTTTTACATTATTTCCACTTGGCTCAATAGGATCACTCGAAGAAACTACGAACAAGTTGATCTTCCGTTGCTGGCAAACCTGGAAAAACAGGAGTTCGAGGGTTTGAAAATCAGATTATGCTGGGTTTGTTGCGCCATGTTCCGTCCAAAGAAATGGTGAAGATTCGCACAAATGACTCCGGGTGTGAAAGAGAAAATATTGTTTGTCAAAAAAATGTGGGTTTGTAACGTTGCAAGATGATAGGCATTGAACAAGATTTGCATTTTTGTCTGAGGTTGCTATTGGACGCCTCCACAAACAACACCAACACTTCAACATGGAAGTTTTCTATGTTTGTCCATTTCACATACTTGTTATCTACAAGTGAATGTTTTAAATATAGAAAATAATATATACATGGACTTGTGAATGCATGTACACTTAGTCTTCTATTCAAGTATATATGTGTGTAATACTTGTATATGTGAGGGTTTTAATTCTTTCATCTGGAAAACGTCACCTTGGCCAAAAAAATTTTTTCTTTCGCCGAACTTTCGCGAACTCCATGTTTTTCTTTCGCGGTACATGTTGGCGAAGATTTTTAAGAAAAACGTGGATGTGTGATATCCTCAAATTGCTCCAGGCGTCTGATCCCTCGTCACACTTCATTCTGCGGCAGCTGCACTTAAACATTTACGTTCTGCTTTAAGATGTTGGTCCTTGCTCACCTTCATCGGTCAGTTCTGACACAACAAGTCCACAGTTTAGGCCACCTAGCCTTCAAATGAAGGTCGTCTTTCGCCAAGGCTTTAGCAAAACTTTCGCCAAACTTTCGCGAAAAATCTCCCAATAGTTTTTACAAAATGATACATATATACATAATAAACACTAAGAACAAATATCTACAATGCAATTTAGACATGTGTACATGAACTTTCGCCAAAACTTTAGCCAGAAAAAAAATTATTTCGCCATTTCAGAAAAAAACTTTAGCCGAGACTGTTAATTGCATACCCAAAGGCTTACGCAAAGGAAACCCCTTTCATGGACCTTTTGCTCAACTCTCATATATATATATATATATCCATGTTTCCATTGGGAAACAACTTATTATAAGAAACTATTTGTGTTTCCGTTGGGAACCAAAAAAAAACAACCACTGTCTTTTCCGTTGCTCCAAGTTGATCCCGCCAAACAACTTGACGCAGCACAAGGAGCTGATCAATTCAACAACTTCCGGGATGACATAGAGACAGATGCCTCGGGACGAAAATGGTACTGTTCATGGAGGAATTCCTGCACCAGTTGATAGGTAGTTTATCCCAGGTGGTGCAGGATTTCTTCCATCAACAGTATGGATCAAAACCCGAAGTGATTGAAAAACAGGGTGACACTTCTGTTTAAAAAACACAGAAAAACTGACTGTATAATAAATGTTGAAATAGAATCCTACTTTAAAAGGATCTTTCAAGTGCATGGTTTCCTGCCAAATGCATCATGGCTTTATTCTAGAAATGGTATCTTGGTAAGCTGGGGGCAGGTTTCGGGTACTGTTTCTCATGGTTGCACTTGGCGCAACTTGGCAGATTGATCCACACCCGTCACCTCTCCGACAAGAGACGTTGACCCCTGCCAATACCTCGCATTCGATAAGCACCCTGGACATAGTCTCGCCAGCACCTGGCCAAGCTGCAAGTTTACCACCTATGATTCGGTTTCATTAACCCGGTAAAAGACTGAGAGGTGAATTCCCATGAGTTTTCCTATCTTAAATCCCCTTTAAGCTAGGCCAGGCCAATACTGAGGTTGCTACACTTTTTGACTTGACAAATTATCATGAACCATTTTGCCGGTTTCCCATCACCCCTTCATGTGAAGTTCGCGTTTCATGTCCAAAGATTCCAAGGCACATATCTTTGCCCAATGTCAGAGCTGCAACTGCATCCAGTTTGTGTTGAATATCCATTCCCGTGGTATGCACCTGGCTGAACAGGATCGTAACTTCAATAGCAGCTGTTACAAGGCAACAGGTACATCGAAAACTACTGTTGTAATGGTTTTGTGAGCTCCTTTTGCTCATCAGCTTCACACGTCAGTCAAATGGACAAAAAATCCACTCAGAAGTCTTGGTTTGAAATTATCCAGCTTATGTCATATCCAAAGACTCCTTTGAAAGAGCTGATGCTAACAAAAAACTGAGCCATTAAGGCCAATAATTGTTGTTCAACCTCTTGAGCTCTCACTTCAACACTTATAATGTATGAATCCCATGCGGCACGATTTGGATTGTTGATGGGCCATTTGCAGGGCGGATTTGTTAGCATCTACCACGGTTTCTATATAATGTAAACGCAGGTCAAGTCATTGAAAATTGCCTAGATGTGTCTATAGAATCCTATAGATAAACGATGCATCAAATAGAGCTGCTCTGCCCTACCTGATCATAGAAAGCAAAGCGCCGCTGTGCTGGCACACCGCTGTCTGCCAGTTTGGTGACTTCTCGGGTTTGCCGCAACCTGCCAGAGATTTAGCTGGTGATACTAACAAGTTAACATTTCAAACCTGGAAACACGCACAAAAAAACAAGGCTGTGTTGGAGTTGTGTTCTGCAAATACTGAATGGCTTGACATGATTGCCATTCATCATTTGGCTTTGCCTTTACAAACAAAGACACAGGTTCGTAAACTCTGAACACATCCATTCTCTCTACTTCGCTGGCCGTGTTGCAAGAATGGAAATGGTCCCAAGAAACCCATCGCGGTTGCAGGGGGTGCGCTCCCGGTTCCACCAGGTGTATACTATACATGTCATTCCAGCCATCACAGAGCATGAATCTCTGTTCTTGGGAGCCATCCAAGAATGCACATCCAAATCGTCCCATTCATTCAGCCAAGCAGCAAGATCTTCTTGCCACCATCTTCATCCAAAAAGACAACCTCGGTTGGATTGAGGCAAATTGGCATTTCTTGGAGCCAGTCAGTAGTCGGGAAGTCCGGCACCATCGTCCCTCTTGTGTTTTGGGTTCTTTTTTCAGGGTGTTCCATGGTTGTTTTCTGCGCAGGAAAACTGTAAAAAGGACATTCACAAATTCTGGCATTCAAAGCTGTCAATCCAAAATGTGATACATTGAAAGCCTTCCACTTTTCAGTCTAAGGATTTCAAACTGCCCCATCTGGTTCATGGTGACCATCAGAAAGTTCTTTGGAGACATCTTAGGACTTTGACACAAAAAATCAAGAGAAACCTACAGTTTCTCATAAGACGCTCACAGTCATCCGCCAAGAAACTCCATCCACTGTGTCTGGTAAAGAAGGAGGGGACCTGTAATGGAGTGCATCAATTGCATGCTTACCTGGCTTACCTACCCAATGCGTTAAGTAAGAACCCAAAATGTTCCTGCAAGCTGCGACCTACCAAAACATAAATCTCAGAAAGAACAAAAGATTGATCTGGATCTTACATTGAAGAATTAGAATTACTTTGTGCAACATCTGTCGACTTTTCTTCGGACAAACACACACTATGGACATGAATGATATGAAATTGTTCAAGTTCAAGCAGAAACCTCATGATACATATTTCTTTCTGCCTTTGAATGCGCTGTGGCATTGTTGCGATTGTAGTTCTAGCACCATTCCAAAAACTTCACTTCAGCCAACATGTTCATAGAAAGATCATAGAAGCGTTCTCCAAGTCAACAACGATGTTGACAAAGACCACCACAACAACGACGACGACAACAACAACAACAACAACAACAACAACAACAACAACAACAACAACAACAACAACAACAACACAAACAACGACAACAACAAACCCTCCCAAAGTCTATCATAACGAAGTGGACAAAAAAGATGGCTATAGCTCCCCCCCCACCGTGGCCTTGGACTTCCGTCACCCGAGCGCTCGCGACTGCCGAAACCCAGAAGATATTCAGCCACCTGCGGGAGGACGCTATCAGAAGTGAATTGGTTCTTCGCTCCACAAATGGTGAAGTATCACTTTTCGGTAGGCCGATAGAATCAAAAGAAGCTGGAATGGGTAAATTGTCAAAGGTTCCGATCACTAAAACATGAGTTCCAAACTGGCAGACGCACCCTTCGCCATGAGACCACCCCATCTTCACTTAGAACAAGCAAGAGTTCTCGTGGCCAATAGCGTTGAAGTCCAACTTGGTTTAGCACCACATTTGTGGAAAGGGTACCAGCAAAGTATGCAAAATTCATCAAGAATCTGGTAGGGAACCTTACTGTTTGAAGTCGGACCACGGATGAGAAAAAAGAAAGCCAGCTCATTGGAGACAGACCCTTGCACCTTATATCTGTGAAGCCTTCATCTTTGACTGTAATATTCACGCATTCCTTCTCACCTCCTTTCATGCTCCCATGACCCCCGACCTCCTGGTTGGTTAAGCCAGTAATCAAAGCACCGGTGTCAATCAAGGCATTACAACGGCCCTGGTGGGAAGCTTCAATGATGCTGTCCAAAAGGAGCTCCACATTCCAACCTCATCAAGTCATAAATTCCACCACGATGTTCGAATCGAAACATGTGCCGTTTGTATATCCATGTACCCTTCCATGGAAATGACCCATGTTATGCATGGCATAGACTTATCTATATGTGTATCCACATGTCTATGTACATTGTATGAGATTTAATATATCAGTAAGTTACAATAAGTCATCAACCCATCCCAAATCATCGAGGTGGAGCGGTCAACCTCCCAACAAGGTTTCCACGCCTGGTGGAATCGCCTCAAAAGTTACCACCTTTTGGCAGATCCGGGTGGATTTTTTTGGCGAAGATGTGGTGGGAGTCGGAAGGAAAAATGGAAATGGTGATGACATAGGGTGGAAATAAAAACGTTAGAGATCAACAGAAAACTGGTGAAGATGGGGGGGAACAACACCTGAAAGACGATTTGGAGATTTCATTCAAAATATATAACCCCATAGAACTGTTTCCTGGTGAACCTTGCCTCACACAAACAGATAAAGCCGAAGTCACATCCATTCCAAGCCGTGAGCTATTAGTTTCAGAAAGGAAACTGAAAAGCTCATATGAAATGCACATACCTTGTCTGATTGAAATAAGTGGGTCAGATTTGATCGTTCCAAGGCCCCTGGGTGTAGAAAAACAAACAAGCCACTTTTGCTACTGTCTCAACGCATTCACACCCTAGGAGTGTTTTCATGGGCCAATCGTTAGATTCACCTCCCAACATTATCAAAATAGACTCAGGAATGACCTGAACCGTGTTCCATTGGGACGTGCCCCTCTCCGCCATGCACCTTGGTGTCAGTCATGGTGCTTACCATTTCGCCTTCGCTTCCTGATGCTTTCAAGTGCTCAATCGACGGAAGGTGCTCAATGAAATGAGGTCAGTTCTTACTTTGGATGGAGTGCTAGGATTGTCTAAAATCAATATATTGGTATCCCGTATCCCCCCGAAGTTTGGGAGGTACTTCGATACCTTTCCCCCCTTCCTTTTTTCTTGAGGATTCCTTGAGAGAGGTAGCTTTTATAGAGCTTTCAAGCCGAAGGGATTCACGTTGTACGTCCTGCAATTCTTCCAACAAAGAGGTTCCAACCATAAAACAACACTGTTCACTTGGAAACATACAAGAAACTCCCCCTTCCCAGTTCGTCTCCTCTACAAACCATAAACTTTAGGACTTTGGACTCTTTAGACCCCCCCCGGGATTATCTCAAAAGACAATCTTTTTTGGGACACTCACTGGAATCCCACATTCCCTTCATCCCCATCACCTGCCTCCCCCCATGTGCCTGGCTCATAATCACATTGTCCCAACTCTCTTGGCATCAAATCACTGGGCGTACCACTGAAACCAATACGTTGCCCAAAGAGGATGGAACCACCCAAGTCTTGTCCACTAGCCTTGTGACGCCAAAAGTTGCTTCCAAAGTGGGACAGGGAGTTGAATGAGGATTCCCTATTCGTAGTTTTCATCGTCATTGTTCATAGTTGTGCGTGATTGTTCATTGCTGTTCATGTGTGTGCATGTGTGTAAGGTCCCGTAGATGTCAGTACAAAGATATCTGCTCTTTGGTATCTTTCGGTATACAGTAGTAGGTTCATGAACACATAGACATTATATGTTTGACTTTTTTGTATATACACATGCTGCACACTTAGAGTTCAACAGCAACTAGACTCAACGCCAAAACACAACACACAGACACCTCCAACTCTTCCAAAAAAAAGTGTGAATAAGATACCATTGATATCAAGATATCAACCCCCCCATCCTTTCACCTCTTAATTGACAACCCCCTTTTTTCCCAAACAAAAAACACCAAAAAAATCGAAACTTCCTGAGACTCCGAGCCGACAACTTCTCATCTTGGAAACGCATAACTGAGGCGAAGCACAGTATTAGCGGCAAGTCTTGTTGGAGATCCCCAAAAGAAAAAAAGATTGCTAGAGGACAATCTTAAGGATGGGTTTCCCAGTCGCTTTTAGGGGTTCTATGAAATTGAGTCCTTTACAACGATTACTTCAACCCACATCCAGACTTTGACTCCAGCAATTGTTCCTTCATTGCAGCCAATCGTCAAACTAACCCGATAAAAGATGCCAAACAAGCTAGGGAATTCAGAAACAAGTTCCCACACTACATTTTCCCGTCATTGCCAAGAGAGTTTTTACATCTGTTATTCAAAAAAAAGGTATTGACTATTGATTGTTCTAAAATTCAAATTTAGATGTCCAAGCTTGCCTTCATGGTGTTAAGCCAGGATGCATTGAGGGAACACAGACTGTTCCAAATAGAAATGCACCGCACTTGGCAATTTGCGAAGCAACTCGAAGAGTTGCGACATATTGGCCTCCCAAAAAAATCAGGATGGTGATGGATCTGATGTCAATAGGTATGGTGGGAACCTGTCGCTGAAGATTTGATATTTGTATATTAGTATATACATATTTATGGCATGTATGTTGAGACTGTATGGTATCATTTTCTTATGTCTTATGTCTGATATTGTTATATCAGAATTTTAGAGTGTGTCTGCTACCATGGGAATGGGGTCACATCCAGAACAGTGTTGATAATCGCAGGAGATGTCAGATTTTACATATGGGTTTTGTTTCAACTGAAATAAATATCTGATAAATCAATGGTGGGTATATCTAAATTTGGGAGATCATCAGATGCAGTACTAGACAAAAATTGGAAATGCCATTCAAACCCCTGCATTTCAAAAAAACTTCTTTGACAAGAGGCTTCTTGCCAAAATAGATGCAGTGTAGGAGTAAGATAAGCCACTTTCCCATTAAACACTCGCACCTCGTTCCGACGTTCCAACAAGTGTAGAGGTAACCTCGGTGTTCGCAGCAGTAAGTCTGGTCGTTCATGAGAGTCGACTCAAATGCATCTTCCACTGGGTAATTTAATCACATGGAACTCCCTTTTCCGGTTCCATGGCAAGGGTGCTAGTAGTATAGATAGCCATAAGCTCACTATTTTTGTGAATAATCAAGTTCTGCCTGGAATCATCATATTTCACACACTTGGAGGGGTTTACAACGAGGTTGCCCCTGAAACCCATCATTCACATTGGCAATCCGTGCTTCCAAGCTACACTCGAGGCCTTAAGCGATCCGGCTTTTGAGTCTTTCCTCCTTCCTTCGGCGGAAGAAGTGCTGAAAACGGGGGAAGCGATAGAAACAGTTGAGGTTTCCACTGTGAAATACGCAGAAAGTTGTATAAATCACTGGCTGGTGCGACTGCTAGTGAGGAAATATCATCTCTTTTTCATTGCTTTATGAAGTGCCCCGATAAGACAACATGTAGCCTGGAGTATGTGGAATGAAGTGAAGGCATGCATTCCCTTACAGACAAGGTTGTGAACATAGGCTGTGACAAGGATCTTCAAGGAGAGCTGTTTCAAAAAAGGCGTCCATATTCATGTAGTATGTCTCAACTAACCGATGTTTACTGACTAAACAAAAAAAGATCATAACATGATTCATACACTTTGGAAGCTGCCAAATATGCATCATGATAATCCTCAATATCCTAATTGCAGTACTGATGAATGACAATATCTAATGACACCGCTACACCTCCACGTCCACATCATCATCATCATCATCATCATCATCATCATCATCATCATCATCATCATCATCATCATCATCATCATCATCATCATCATCCACCCCACTCCACACCCCTGGAGACCCTCCTCAAGCCCCAACACTTGTGACGATGTTTGTTCATCCAACTCAGCCTGGGAGGGATGATCCACCACTTGAGCTTGGTAGTCTATCCATGTTTATCAACGTATAGTCCTTGCTTTTAAAGGGAGGGTTTGAAACATCACAGCTGATGTCCGGATTTCTGTCAAGAAAACCCAATCTTGCAGTTATGAAGAATCACAAAGACCCACCTGGAAGAAGAGGATTTTTAAAAACCCCTCACCTGGAAGACAAGATGTACCTCTATCTTCTAAAGGTCTTACTAAATCATTTCACATGTTACCTGATTCATCTGTCAGGTTACTTGGGAAAACGTCTCCAAATTTTACCTTTCAGGGTTGATGACAAAGCTGGATACTATTATATACAGTAGATCCTGCTGCTTTTGTTGCAATCAAATCAATGAAAATATCCTTCATTGATCAGATTACCTATCATTAAGATGCTATCTCAAACTAGAGCGGCACCTGTAAACCACCAATCCAAACCACCCCACCCCTTGGCGGATGTCAGCCCTGCAACCTGCTTGACGCAAAAGTCGGCGCCCGATTCCTCCACCCAATTCTTCCAGAGTAGACTGGTCGGCCTGATGGAGTTTCTGATGGCTGATTGATGCAAATGATAGCAAGAATCGAAAGTATTCTATTAATCAGTACTTGTTTTGAAAAATCTATCCAAACCACCAAAATTCATCATATCTGTTAGATGTATATATACCCGCTGAGAAAGCCCTTGTGAGCTGAAACATGTACGGAAAGACCTATGTCTTCAGCCTAGCCTTCTATTCGCATACCGATACATGTTTGGTCAAAGTGGTTTTCCTGCAAACCTTCCAACCCACAGCGGTGTCGGGTTGTCGGCCTTTCCAGCACAGCACCAGATTCTCCTTCAAGGCGATCGCACAGCATACCTTGTGTGCAACGTCCAAGCAAACCGATATGGTTAGGTTGTTGGCTTGGGTAAAATGCGAAACAACAAGCATACCAGTTGAAATAGATGGACAGGTGAATATCTAAAAATCTAAAGTTTCAAATATGACATTGATATGTATCCGTCTGTATCGTCTGCATCTACATATTGAGGTCTCCATAGCCACAGCTCCACCCCTTCGGGTTGGGACACCTAAGACTTCATCGAAATCTTCGCGGCGCAAACCTTCGTAGCGATAGGCAAAGGTGGTGAGGCCGATGACCACCTCATAACGATGTCTGCTGATGTTGACAGATACCTTTTGGAGACAGGTGGGTTATTTATGCTGTTGAAACATGTTGATAGTTCTACAAATTCCACGGATTTTTGTTTTCTGCAGCCTTCAAGATGTGGAGACTGGATGTTTCTACAGCATTTTTGCGGAGCATTGCTGGAAAAGTTGGGGAATTGAATGTGGGGAATGCACATACCTCCAGGTATTGACCCCTATGGTTGGATCGGCGCATCTAAACGAAATTTCTGGTTTTCAATCGTGTTCGACAATGTTCATTCTCATGTACTTCAAAAAGCGGAGGTCTCCAATTTTTTTAAGGATGTATGTTCATGTTATATATAGATACACATACATGTAGTATTCATGTACTGTATTTATGTATATATATACATATCGCAGAGCTCTCACTTGGATGCAACACTTCTGCCCATGGCAAATCAAGTTCGAAAGCTTGGAAAGTCACATGTTGCTGGTCTACCAGTTCTTGATGAAGGGCTTCCCCATAATGAAGAGTTTGTGCGCCAGGCATCCACACAAATCACCACATAATCACACATTGCACGTTCCAGCAAAAATGAATGATTCCGTATTGATCATATTTACAAGCTGATAAGCTCCTTATCTAAAACCTCTTTTCATCACCTGATTTTCAATTTTCCCCCAAATAAAAAGCCTGGGAAAACCTGTCAATCGGCGGAGATCTTCAACAACCAAGGCACATCCGGATGTGCAAACTCACTGGACTGCGATGGCACGTCTTTGCCTCTCCAAGATTGGGGTCCAGCTATGAGGCCGCCGGGGGGGTGGATGGAGGGAATGCCTGGAAACCCATCTGGGAAATCCACATCCGTGTAGGTGTCAGTTCCCATAGGAAACAAATCGGCACCTACAAAGGGGATTGCCAACTTCGCACGTGTCAAGGGCATCAAAGGCTGCTCTGCCAAGGCTGCGGCAACCTGGTGCGACTTCAACAAAAAAGTTGGTGAAAGAGATCACTCAAATTCCCTCAAAATATCCAAAAATTGGACGCAACTTCACAAAGAATTGACAGACAAAATCCAGATTGGCCTGCTCTGAAGACATAATTCCAAAGGTTACGCGATCAATCTTCTGCAGACTGAAGGGCAAGTACACCTCCGAAAAGGGGTGCTTGTCTTGTTTTCCTGGTGGAGGGATTGCAGGCATGATTTCTTACCATGTTCATGGAGAAACGCATGGTGCAAGCACATGTCAGCCCCTGAGGTCACACGGTCACACTGTTCCAATCCCATCTGATGTCCAGAGTCCCAACCCCCCGCCTGTAGCCAATCCCAACTCCTGAGCCGTGACGGTGTTGCCGGGGGGCACAGCGGCAAGAACCGTTGATTCAAGAAAAGAAATCACAGCAATATCCTCATTCTTGAATGTTTCTAGAGTGGTCTTGTTTGATGTATTCATCTTGCAATAAATGGCGAAGAAACACAAATGCAAACCCTGATCACAAAGGCTACTTAGTTGGTCCCTCCTACATGTATAATTCTCACTATTTCATCTCCTAGAATCTGAGTCAACCGATCTGTCAGTTTGGGGGATAGAATTATGCGCCCAAGGTGCAAATTCATGGACTTGGCGTCTTTCGGGGGCAACTTCTCCACACGTTCACCTCTCATTGCAGCTCCCTCCTGGACAAATCGGCGACGATTTCGGACTGTCCATTTTTGAAAACATCACAGCGAATCAATGGAAGAGGAAAGGACACTACATCCAAAGCAGGAAACTCATTAACCTTGTGTATTTGTTTTTGTCTTCATCTTTCTTCCGTAAATGAATTGCTCACTGGATTTTTGTTCATAGCCATGTATCATGCAATGCATCCCATAAACCCTCAGCATCTCGGGTATCAGCTCCTCAGTTTCCTCTAAAATGAGTCGGATATTGCTTGACTTCAAAGCTTCCACACGAGTAGCCATGTATGTGGATCGTGCCACGGGTTCGAACTTGGCACCCGCTGCACCTGGCAAGCTAGGAGAAAACACCAAAATGTCAATGAGAGTTTTCGAGGGTTTTTAAGAAGCAAAGGTTGAGGAACATAATTTTTGGAAAGAATTGGAAAATGGATTGAAAAATGGTAAGTAGAAAGAAATCGACTCATTGAACGTTGGGGTATGATGGTTCACTTCATCCTCTTAGTTGCAAAGCTTATTCCTATACCAAGTTTGGGACCTCATGCATGGCACAAATAGCTCTGAAACAAGTCTTCCATTTCAGGACACGAATCACGTCATTCCAGCTTTGTTTTCCTACCAAAAAACAATCACTTCATCTCCACGAAATTTCAGTCACCTGCACCATCTGGCCGTGGCAGTTCCAAACGACCGGGACCAGAACGAACACCAATGCTACCTGAAAGAGATAGAGAGGGGGAAAAAAAGAAATGCATGCCTACTGCTGAACACCCTGAGCTTCGATATCCGTGATTCACAAATACCTTCTGCACATTCACTTTGGCTACAATCTTGCTCCTCGAAAAGTATCAATTTGGATCCGTTTCCTTAGGATTGTTGTACACCTAAACAGCTTTCATCTGGTCCAATATGAATAAACTTTCAATCGGCAAAACCTGTAAAGGGAAGATCCCCTGTATAAAGTCTAGCTGTCAGTGGTTCATTCACATCATCATGTTGACCAGATTCCAAAAAAAAAACATACAGTATATTCTTGTTCACGCATCCTTTTCTCTCAGCTTCAGGTTGAATCAACAATCCTCACTGTGGCCAGCTCAGCAAACAGAATTAAACACACAGCCATTTCCAGGCACCACCAACCACTTCAACCACCCTTGATGCCGCTGTCAAGGATCCATTAAGTACATCGATGATCCAAGCACATGAAGATCTAGCCACCGCACTACCACCACCAGCACGAGCGATGGCACCTTGCCAAACCTGTGTTGTGGGATGTTGATTTTTGATTATGGTTTGGGGAGTTTGATAAAATATTCAAATTGAGGAAAAAAAAGTTGGCAATTGGAAAATGATGATTTGTGGCGGATTTAGGCAGGTTCAGATTTTGCTATCGTTCCGTCGGATACTCAGCCAGCTGATCATCTGGAACGCCACGATGAAGTTTGGAATGGAACCCTCACCGGAAGACACAGAGGCCTTTCAAAAAGTTGAAACGTTCGAACACCCCAAAATTCAGGAAAGGAATGGTTACACTTGGTCAAGCCAAACTAGGTGGTGGTTTCAACCCAGTTGAAAAATATTCGTCGAAATGTATCATCTGGCCAGCTAGGGATAAAAAACCTTTGAAACCGCCACCTAGGACCTAGTAAAAGATAGCATCTTTAAAACCCCAAAGCATCTTAAAACCTCTCCACATGTTCAAAGGCAACAACCTGTCCGAAGCTGAAAAACCATTCAACCAAACATCCCTACCTCCATCGGCGCTTCCAGCTCAAATCGTTGAGGTGTCACCCGATGCAAGACATATGCTCGTACTTCATCCTCTGACAAGCCACGGTCCTGCGATCAGGGAGACCTGCTAACCTACCTAACAATTGGAGGGTATACCTACCATTGTTGATACAAATAGGTTGGAGGGTGAGGGTATACCTACCACTGTATTGTACAAATGGGGTACCAACCTAGCATTCAGTATGATACAAATACAAGTTGATACCTACCATTCTCAGCTACTGTATGTGTCTAGCCACACCCCTTGCCGTCCCTTGTCGGCACCTCACGATTGCTGCTTGCTTGCTCAAAGGCACGACCCACCTCAATAGATATCAGGCGAGGTACGTGCAGTCAGAAAAATATCTCTCTCCATGGTGAACTAACATGTCTGCCAGCTGGAAAATCCATATATTTGGATGTTTATTGATGTTTTTCCTATTGAACATAGTGGACTTATGAGACATTGCCACGTATACCAAAGGGTCAGAGTCTCATCCCAAAGGATTGACCCTACAATCAAAACTCCAAGTCCAAACTCGCTCCAGAGCCCACTCTCAGTTGTCTTTAGGGTGTTTGTAGCTTACAGCCAGGTATTTTTCCATGTGCTTCTCAATGAAATCAGGGTCAACTCAAGACTCACCAATTCGAGTTGAGAGGAGGACGCCCCCAGCGTTGGAAAATACGGTAAAAACAATGCTTTGGAGCAACCCCCACAAGATAGGAAACATATATCATGAAAGACTATAGTCCACTTTCTTTCTCACAGAAAAGCAAGCCTCACTTTTCTAACAAACAATTTTCCGTATTATCCACTTCCTTTGATCTAAATGAGCAGTATTTACTGAAAAGAACTTCAACTTATATAATAGCCAAAACTCAGTCTGTATATAATTCAGTCTTCGTTTTGATACAGTTCCTGCTCTAAAGAGATCCTGATTCTTTCCAACCAAACATATTCCTTCCTTATAGTCTACAATAGATTATTTATATTGTAGAGAAGGCCTTAGTCTTTGGAACCAACTAATATTCTTCCCTTATGATCCGCTTCCTTTTGAATAAACGTAACATATTGTTTATTGAAAGAATCCTTTTGTTTTCTTTCTTAATATTCTGTCCATATATAATATATGTTCCTTTGTGTTTGATAAATAGATCCGGATTCACAGGGAGCCTTGCTGTATTCTTCCCAGCAGCCAACTCTTGCTTACAACCGATTTTTCATTCGTAAGAAAGCCTTATTGTAGTCTTTCTAACAAATTCTTTTCCTTCTAATCCGTTTCCTCTCCAATCACGGTTTTTCGCGAAAGAGAACCCTAAACTTACTAGCCCAAATTCAGTCGAGTCCAATTCTCTTTTCTTTCAACATTTNCCTTGACTTTTTGGACATATGGAAAGGTGGAAATGAAAAAAGGGAAAAAATATGAAAAAACAAAAGATGCAAAAACCCAACGCTCCCAGCGTCCCTTTCTGTTCGAGTTCCAAGTGACGTGTTCAGAAGACAGCCTTGGTCGGTCACGGCTCAGTTGAAATCAAGATCAACATCTTCGCAGATCATCCAGAAAGCACATAGAATGTCACTGAAACCGACCTTCACGTATTTGAAGGGATCGTCCAATATTCAGTGCTGTCCCAGTTCAATGTTTACTTACTTGGGGGCTAGATACTGGTATAGTTTCACAAGAAAACAGGCGATGATGAGGCAGTTGTGTTTGATGCAAAGGTAGGAGGAATCAAAACCATGCTTTCAATAAATCATTGCAACAGTGGGACAGCGGTTTTTGGAAGTCGACTCAAATCATGGGCTGCCAACCAAATGCGTTTTGCAAATTCTGGGACCAAGATGCCACAGCATCAGCCAATCGCACATGATGGGTTTCACCTGGCAAAACCATCATTATCAGAACACTCCAATGTCGATTATTTAATAAACAAGTAAAAAAAAAACACGCACATTCCCATCACTGCCCAAGCTGATACATGACCCCCGAAGTTCAAGTCGACCTCGTTATGATAAAACTCCTCGTTCAAGAGAATCAAATGGGGATTTCGTTGCAAATATCGACTGTCTGCTCCACGATGGATCACTTCTCCAAGAACTTGCAAGATCCTTGGCGAGTGACTCTTGCAGTATTTTCTCATGTCCTTCGACTTGATACGAAACTGAAGCGGTATGATTCTGAGCGTTTGAGGCTATGTTTATTTATATATACGTATGTATATTATATACCTATTTATGTTTTAAAAAAAAGTGGCCCTCAACCTCTTGTGGTTTCATGTGGGATTTCCAACTCAAAAAAAGCGATCCTGAAATATCGATGTGTGTTCTCCATCACCCTCACAAAACATGGTTGTACACTACAAGAAATTCAGCCTCTCCACACCCAACAGGACAAAATTGTACGACATCACAAACACCACATCACCCTTTGGCCAGGCATCTCTTTGGCTCTCAGGGAATCCTTGAGGTGTGGTGGTACACGACCCTTTTCCACACTGAAGAAGCCATCCAATAAATGCAAAACCACACGCCAGCGATCCTTCGAGAAAAATTCATGGGTTTGTTTTAAAGGTAGCATGTTTGATGAATTTCTGGGGTTGCGGGTCATCTTTCACGACTCTTTTCCACCCTTGGATTTTGGAGTTCATGTTAACAAAAAACAATCTTCCTGAGCATATGAAGATCATCTAATCAGAAAAAAACTGGACTCAAGATTGGTTAATCTTCGCTGGTAAAGAAGGATTTGGGAAGGTGTCTGTTGATTTTCAGTTGGGAAGAACAGACAAGCTCCTGAAGGCTGCATTTCGTGTGTCTCTAACGTGGTTGCAGCCCTTCCAAGGTTTCCTTGTTGCTCCACATCCCAGCTTTCCAACCAGACCAAACTACCGTTCAAAGCGAGTGACCGGTGCATGTTCGATCAAATTCTTGGGACCAATGGGAAAGTTCAACTCGGAACGAAGTGGATGAAGCACGAGGTCGACTTCATCAATCATACCTGGAGGCAATGTTGGTGGTCACCCAAGAAAAGGAAGTGGCATTGCAAGAGAAGGAGAATGCTGAGCAGATATGCCTATGGCACATATCGTATGTAACTCGGTACCAGTATATATAATACATCACATGCAGAGGTTTTTCACCAACGAGTAGTTTCCCCCCGCTCTCTCCATGACCTTGTGTCAGGGGGTGTAGCTCCCATCCCCCCCATCCGTTTTGCGCACAAACTCCTTTCTTCATCAACTCCAAGGCCCGGCCCATCTGGACACATTCACGCCTCACGAAGGGTTGGGACTTAAAAACCAGAACTTCCAAAAGTGGAAATGTGAAGTACTTTGGATAAAGATGGAAATTCCATTCCTATTTTAGGAAGTGTCTTTTTCCAAATGTTCACAAAATTCAGTTACTTGGAGAATATCAGAACGGACCCCATAACCTTCAACAACTCCATGTCAGGGTTCAAGACCCCAACACTCCCACACCTCATCTGCGTCGTATTGCGTCGTGCTTGTCGATCATTGGCTAGATCCAATTGTTCCAAGAATCGCAGTTCCAGGGATTTCACATCACCAGGAGTTGTCAATAATACATCACCTTAACAGGGAAACCGTTTGGAACTTGAAATCATCCTGCGTTTCAACAAGAAAGGAAGGTTGATGTTGGGCAAAATATGGCAAAATATGGCAAAATAGCTCATCTCACGATTTTGGAATCATCCAGTTTTAGCAAGCAAAATAAAGAATCTGATCCAATTTACAAAAATTTTCACGAAAATCCAACAACAACATCCCATCTAAAAAGAAACAAACACCATTTTTACCATGGAATGGGACATCTTCACACTCTTTCACCACCAGGATTTTTCAATCCTAAGTTCACTCCAAGGAGCCATGGCTCACAATGCGTCCAAGGCGTTCGGATAAAGCCACCTTGCCGTGGTGGAGGAGGGCATTTCCTCCATGGGCCCATGGGTTGGTAAGTTTCGATATCATGGATATCACCAGCTTTGACCTTCCAACCTGCTGAGAGCTGAGTAAAATCCTGACCGAAAAAAAACAACCAATCTAAGGCGTCTAAAGGTGGTTCAGTTGCAGCTCAGTGTCCCTTAACAATTCACCCAGATGGATGGCTGAAACACTTCACAAATTTCCGACATGATGGTCTTTCTTATTCCGCAGTTTTAGGTGTATGTTGGAAATAATTGGTCTTGGATAGGGTACTGTACCCAACCAACAACCAACCAACCAATCCAATCAAAACCCTCCACCCAATCCACCAACCAATCAACCAATCAACAATGGGCCTCAAGGTCGAGTGAACGATCACATTTGAAGGTTGATACACGTTTTTGCACCACCGTGGAGAAGCAGTTCCTAAGGGCAGAGAAAACACCCTGAAATGTCAGGTTGGTTTGAAAGGACTTTTTTGGTGGGGAATTAACTCTATCCCTCCCCAGTCCCGCGCCCAACCAAAGAATCCATCTTCTAGTCTTCCTGTCACCTTCCTGTCACCTTCCTGTCACCTTCCTGTCACCTTCCCGTCAAAGTTGCACATAGATCACGAGATGTACACTTGGAAAGCTTCCAAAAAAAACATCAGTCTAGATAAGGTCTCATCTTCAGAATCAATCTGACTAAATTCATTTGGATCCATACCCAATACCCCAAACTCTCTACACTCCCACCTTTATCATGTCTTGTTCTCAAGTTGTAGGCAAAAAAAATCAACTTCCTGTCTATTCCCCCCCATCAATCCCTTTAAACCAGAACACCAGTGACCCAACAAATCACCCAAGTCACGTCAGTCACCTTTTCGTTGGGGCCCAGTTTCTGTAAAACCGAGCGTGATAAGCTGATCAAGGCCGGTGGTACAACCAAACAAACGATGCGACTACCATTGGCATGCATCAAGGCTAACCTTCGTGCAGTCTTGGCAGGTTGTTGTTTTGTGGGGATTGAAATTGTGTTTTTGTGTGTTTTTTGGAGTTTGGGGGACTGCTTGGTGGGAAGATTGGTGTTGTTTTTTGGGGTAGGTTTTTTGGCACCAATCATATTCCCCAAAAGAGTTTTGCACCAAGAATATGGAAGCCATGTTGACGACACCTATAGTTTCGCAAGGAAGCTGGCATGGAAATCTCTGAATGCATAAAAACCCACCCTGAAGCCTGAAAGAGGTCCCTACATAAAATGGCATTCAGGATTCCCCTTTGAGTCTTGAGTTGGTCGCCCGCAAAAAACATATGGCCCAAGAAGCAGAGGAGAAACCACTGAAGTCTTTCCAGCTCCCATAATCATCTGCTTCACGCTAGATTTGCCTCATTTTGTGGACATTTTTTGCTCCTTTTTTTTCCGAAAAAGGATGGGCATTGCTTGAGATTGGTGGCGTTTTTTGGGAAAAGACCTGTTTTTTTGTATGGGATTACCAAAAGCTGTGAAGATTGTTGCACTAACACTGCCCACCTGATCTCAATGCATCGGAGAACTCGTTGACCATTTCAACCTGCGATTGGCAATGACGAGAGGTGTTGGATTCATTGAATTCACTGAGCTTCTGTGGCGAATCTCCAATCCACAGGTACCTACGTAGATGTATGTATTTCCGCGAATATAATCCTATATATAGCCTATATACATCTCCTTTTTAGAAATAAAAAAAAGTCTAAAACCTATTTTCTCCTAAGTTATCTAGTAGTCAAACATGTGTTCTCCACTATTTATTCACTCCAACCTGCTGCCTGAATTCGCAACTGTGAAACAGGGGGCTCCTGGCAATGAAAAGCGACCATAATCGATAAAAAGATCATGATGATGAGGTTTATTCTATGGTGTTCCAGCGCCATCTCAGCATACCAAATGCTACTATAAGCCTTCTTATTGTTCCATCTCAAATCAAAATAAACACCTAAATGCAACGGGCTGTTTCAGATCTATTTTCAGCCCTGTAGACTGGCCTGTCGTGGACGCAACAAGAAGCCAGTCACGAACTCAAAAACCAAGTAATGAGGATCGAAGACGCCCTTGAACTGCTTGGCACCTTCCAAATGTCCGGGTTCGGAAGTCAGCAAGTGGGCCCCCTAAGACAAACAAACCATACAACACCAGCATAGAAGTGAAGAAACTAAATAAAAACTTAAGAAACTTTGATGGATTTTACAGAAAACAATTTCAAATGCACAGATTTAGACATCTTGGCTCACCAGCCCTAGACTAACGTATGTTCACATTTTGCCCATTGTCCATCCCCATTGTCCATCCCCAACCCATTCCCCAACCCATTCCCCCGGTTGATATCGGATACCTTCCGCTTTTTCGATGTACGTCCGTTTGGAAGCCAACAAGCCACTTAGCACGTTGGCCTTGGCGTAGGGTAATATATGGTCCATTGATAGTATGAAGAGATGTCATTGTTTCTTTCACTTGGGGATAATCATGGGAGGATACTCAAATTTCATTCTAAAGTCGTGCTATATGATATTGCACAAGAGTCAACCAGAGCATAATTGAAATTCAAATGCCACTTCCTCTTCTTAGACCACATGTGCTGCCAAAAGGTCTTTATCCAAAATCCACATAGTTGAGAACTATGGAAGTCCAAATTTGGCATATCCCTAAAATATGGAAGAATATATAAGAATCATATCACTGTGTCATTTCTCCTTGCGTTTACCCAACAAAACCCCACACCAGCTGCCGGACAACCCGTACCCCGCCTTTTCACCCAAGCCGGCGGCCAAGGCCACAGCGGAACCTGGCAAACCAGCAACTAACATGTGTCCCCCATGACCCTAAGCCTTCGTTGTTTCACACAGATGTTTCACCTTCAAACAATCATTTCATACTTCACAGTGTTTTGAATGGAAGCACCCCCATATTTGGGTATCTCAAAGGATCTCAAATTCCATCTTTCAAAAGTCCGGTCAACGGAAAAGACACAGCCTGCCTGCGGCATCAGGATTGGACAACAGATCTGATAGGTCCTGTTCTTTGTGTCCACCACCGGTATTATCAAAGGATCAATGACTGTAGGAAAAGGAAGAAAAAAATCTCACAGTCACCAGAGATCTGATTTGCTATCATTCTAAAAACGTGACCTCACAAATTTGGTGCAAAGACTTTCAAATTCTGTTGCATGTTCAAACCAGATCGCTCCGCCCAGGTCCTGACAGGAATCTAATGCCCTGCATGTCCTGCAGTTGATCCCACGTCCCCGCACCGATAATGATTCTGCTCGTGGAAGTTTGAGCATTATCTGGTTGGAGTACTAATGCCATGAAAACCAAAGCATAAAACCCCACTGCCATAACAAAATCAAACACCTTCACCTCAAGTTCTTGTTGTTTTAGGTTGTATAATTTGAGACCGCTCCCTGGTGCAAATGTGCAAACCACAAGATTTTCTCTTCTGACCTTCCCCCCAATAGCAACAGCAGTGATATTCCAAGTGGCTGGATGATACGCCCCGCGACCAGCATCATCTGCGTCAATCGACTTAGTAAACCTTCCAGGGAGATTACGAGAGAGATGCGTCTGACGGCAGTTATTTTCAACAGATTTACGTGCACTTTTCGGTATGGTCTTGAAGTGCAGTTGCAAAGGCAGTGAAGCAACAAGAAACATCTTGAAAAGTTAGATATGATCCAGGTTCACCAGCACCCCACCACCCACACCTCCAATGAAATGGAACCAGATGTACGCCATTAACGACATGTTAAGCATTTCGATGATTTCCCCAAACTCCCGTGGACCAATGTGGATTCAGAAGGCTCCCTCAGAAAAAATCACCAGCAATCCCCACCTGCAGTGGCCTTTGGTTCCAAGAATGGGTTCAGCTTGGAAAAGTCCGATTCCTCACCAACCAACCGGTACCGGTACCCCGGTAACCACACATGGTGCGCTTCGCAAATTCGCCGGCTTCAAATTTCATCCCCCCGGTTTTTTCCATCCAAGCTTCGGCTTCAGGACTCAACAGACCACAACAAAGGTGTTCGAACCATAAAGTGGCTTCCAAATCAGAATAACCTCAAGTGTCAAAAAGTCAAAGTCAACGATTTGGAAAAAAAAGATCTTTTGAATGCCTTTTCCCCTACAGTTTTTTGATTGTCAACTAAGTACCAGCAAGGCTTACAATTTTTCTTAGGTCTGAAGGATTTCTGTTAGAGTTTCAAATTGCTGTCAGTGGGTGATGCGAGCTCACCAATAGCAAGCCATAAACAGTCACATGGGACAAGTGGAAAGTGATCAAAAAGGGAGATGTTCCACATTCATCCACATTCCACAATTCCACCCACCCAACGTGTTTAACTATCAATTTTCTATCGACAAAGAATGCTCAAACCTCCCATGGATTTGACGGCCAGCAACGTAAGAGCCAGAAGCGCAAGCGGTCACGTAAGGGCGCCCCACTGGGCACGGCAGGGCCTGAGGTTGGGAAAATGATGCAACCTGGTGAGAAATTGCAAATTGCAGCAAACTGGATTCTTTCTTTCAAGTAGTTATGCATATATGTACTCCTGTATATATATATATAATAACCTATAGCAAATGATTTGTGGAATGTATATGCTTAATTTCAAAAACTTGATGTTTGCAAAGTGGAATGACAACCTAAAGCGACTCCATTGCTATACGCCAACTAGGCCTTATGCACCAAAGTCTGTGGTCCCCAGCCCCTATGAACCCCAAAGAAAAACTCTTCTAAATAGCCAGCGCAAGAAGCCTCTTTATGACTGGTGCATTCAAAGCATCTTTTTCTTCTTTAATGGTGTACACGCTTTCTTTTTTCAATTAGACAAATATGCAATCGTGTTTATGAGACATTATCCCAATATAAACAGAAATCATCAAAATCTGTGTGAGAAACTCTGGTGCTTGGTGAGATTCGAAACCATCATCCCATTGGAAACCTCCGGTGGTCTCCACCGAGCCGCTGAGGTCGATATCGTTGGCATCTGCAAAGGATTTGTTGATCGCCATGGCCTCTAACGGAACACACCCAATGCTTCAACAACCCAATCGTCATTTCCCAAATGGGGGGAGGGGGTAGGATATGTAACTTGAATCTTGGAGGGAAGAAAAACAACACCTTTGGACGTTGGTCTAAACAAACCAATCAATCCCTTTCCAGCTATTTTGCAAGTAAACAACGACATATTTCCATCCCATGCTGAACCCAATTTTTCTGGAATCTCTGGAATCTCTGGCCAAAATCCTAGCTGGGTTTGCAAAGGGTCTGAAACAAAGCTTTGTATACAGGAATCAGCAGATTTACAGCCTATTGATGCTCTCTAAGTTTCATGGATAGCAATGTTTCCCTTGACCACTTGAGCATGTTTTCACTTGGGTATGGTTTGAATTTACAATCTCAAAATTGAATCATGAGAATATCCCAAAACCAAAATTCTCCCAACTTCATCTGTCCCTTAATCTGTTCCTCTCATCTTCCGTGTCTTTTTTTGGCACCCTGGCTCCCATTGTTTTCCGTGGCAAGTGGCTACAAACTCCTCATCTTTCTCCTTCAATGCCAACAATTCTCCACGAAGTTTCTTCATCTGTTCCCGCGCCTCCATTTCCAGCGGTTGACACGAAGGAGCTGTTCATTCTTGGCTACAGTAACTGACCCATGGTTTTGCGATGGGGTGTCATTCATCTGTAACAAACCATCAATCCTTACTTGGTTTGTCTGCATCTGTGTGTATAAAATATGTGTACATAAAATGTACAGTATACATACATATACTGTGTGTAGTTTCATTGATTCCTAGCAACGCATCAGAGAAAAAATCTCTTCTTGAGACCTACCCTGGATCTCAAAAGGAAAACAACGTCTCAAACTCCAATGACCCACATTCACCGCATCATCACATTATCACATCATATCACCACCTCCCATGAACGCCACATTCGTCACACCTGAGTGAGTGCCGCAACATCACCATTGGCAATGGCCTCTCAGGAGCAATTTTTGGACCAGCCCTGTGGGACCATTTTGCATCTGTCCTAATGACCCAAGTTTGTGGCGGCGGAAGGAAAGCAAGATACAGCTCCCCAAGAGTGATTCCTCAACAAAAAATCGACTGCCCACACTTCGTCTCTCAACATCTCGACTTCATCCTTCATCTTTCCCGAAGACATCGTCAACTTGACCATCATATATCCCATACATCCCATCGCCTTCACCATATGCCCTTGCAAAAAGGTCAATGTCGGCTTCTGTCGTGCATTGCGCATGCGAGCGCAGAGCTTCACCTCACGCTCCAAGCGCGACAACATGCTGATAGCCTCGGAGAGCGCGGAGGGCAATACGGTAACATGGGAACAGCCTCCCCTGGTTCTGGAAACTTGGAGCTGGGTTCTGATGATGATGATGATGATGATGATGATGATGATGATGATGATGATGATGATGATGATGATGATGATGATGCTGACCCCACCGATGAAATAGCACAACACGGTGCGCTCCATGGCCATGCAAGAGTTCACAAAGAGGACCTCAAAAGAATCTTCTGTCAAAAAAGTGTCCGCTATCTCTATCCCAACAAAACCTCTCCATGGAACACGCATGCAATTCCAAGTAACAACTCGATGCTTGGCCGTTGGATGGTTTACCAGATCGAAGGGCATCTCCCTTGGAGGAGATGCAATGGACCAGTTATGAGCTTTGAGACGATGGATGGTGAATTTGAGCCATTGAGAATGGTCTTTAAGAATGTCCTCATATAGGTATCCATACTACGCTTTCAATTTCAACTACTGTAGGATTTACTACTGTTCCAACTATCCCTGTAAGAATTATATTGATACTGTAACATTTATGATCAAAACTATGAGAAACTATTACAATTCACACCTGTCAACTGACCTCTAAGGCCTGCCTGCCTTCCAAAAATAGCTTCCCTGCCACACCGAAACCTCCCAGCTGTTTGGGTAACACCAAGCAACTCTGGTAACAAACTGCTGGGTGGCGTTTCCACCAAATGCTGCTCGGCCAAATGTCGCAAGGGCGTGGTGGCCAGAGCTTCCACTTCTGCACTGCTCATGTCGGCCTTGGGAAGGTGGAGGCCCTTCGAGATAAAGAAAATGCCTCCAAAAATCAGGTCAAAGAGATCTTTGGGCTGTTTCCAAAATCAAGTTCGGATCCAAAATAAGACATGGTTCACCACTAGGCAAAGAAATTCTGAAACCAATATACAGTATAATGGATTTTCGCATGCAAAAATGACCATTTAGGATGCAACCCATCAACCTGGAAAACCCCTGTGGGTAACTTCTGGATAACCAAGGGACAGTTCCTTCCAGCCATCGTTCTGTACAGTTCAACACTGCCAAAGATGGGCAACCCAAGAGACATGCACCTGGCTGCAAAGCTGGGAATGGTGTGGGGCAGAGTGGGCAAAGCCAAAAGTTGATGAGTTCTTTCAAGAGATGTTTTGGTGGTTCTTCGAAATGGTGATCTCAGTGATATCCTGTTTTATCCAAATAGATGTGTCTCTTCAAATGGAAAAAAACTTTCCATTTGACTGAGAAACCATGTGTCGTCTCCTTTACCACAGGGAATTGGGAACCATTCCACTGAACCAGCCGATCCTTCCTGAAAGAGTGAGAAATTCAACAATAGGTTGCAAAAAAGGATATAAATTGTTTGACTTCATCATGTCTACAAAGAAAGTCATCACCCAAACAAATCTCAGCAAACCAGTGGAATGAGTCATGTGTCAAATTCGACTCCCAGTTACCATGTCCAAACTCCAACCTTACCCGCGCCTTCCTTAGGAATTTCTGGTGCGAATAGAAGCCTTGAACAGAGGCCGCCTGTGCCAGTGGTCAAGTGACTTCAATCGGTGAAGATGTAGTATCTTGCACCACTTGGGATTCTAATTTTAGAAATCTGATTCAGTTGGGTATTTTTGTTGATGATAGCTGTGCAAAATGTTGCATTTAGTAGAAAATGATCCTATTTGTAAAGCAAAGGATCATCTTGAAGAGGGAATCTACTGAACCATGAGTTTTTAGACAAAGTGCATGTTCAGAGTAGGAAAGAAAACTGCACCTTTTCCTTTTCAGTAAGAATCAGCAATGTAGTACCCATGTTCCATGTGATTTTTTTTTCAAAATCACAACTTCATTACTTTTCATCCATGATCCTTGGATCAATCCTGACCAACCCACAACGACCCATGGGAACAAACCATCCCTTTTTTCTTGCCTTGTTTTTGCTCAGGGCGTTGGAACCAACTTTCATCCACACGCGATTGCATAGGTCTTGGAAGCTCCTGGAAACTCTCCGGGGCCGGCGGCCATGCCAATTGCATGGCGTCGGCCGCTTGCACCACGAACTGATGAATCTCCTCGGCGTTGTAGGGATCTAGAAATAGGGCAATGTCCTCCAATAGATTGATATAGATGCTAGATGTCACAGTATGTCACCCACCAAAAAGTGGACACTTCATAGTGAATATGAAGATAATCATTCGTTTGGGGTAGAGTACTAAGTCACTGCAGTATGCCTGGAAGAGTATATAGATTGATACTGTTTTTTTCTTTAAGACTTCCCTCAGCCCACAGTGACGACGTTGAGCAACACAAACGATCTTCTCTGACCTTCCATCCAAAACAATGCAACAACAAGGGGCTGTTAACTTCAATTTCCACTGTCCCACCAATCCTCAGTCTCAGGCTGATCAGCATGCGAGTTTTGGTATAATTCGCGACCATCTCATGTCATCCAACTCAACATGTGCCATAGTAAAGTTGGCTTCATTTTGTATGTCCGAAGGTTGCTCCAATTCAATTCAAGGCTCATTCCCAATTTTTTACAGTAATGTTTTTTTTAAAAATCAGCTGACCTTGAGTTATCTTTGAAAAAAGCTTTGAAAAGAAAAGAATCAGCAACACAAACAAAAAATGCAAGAAGGAAATCGAGAAATCAAGTCAGCATGGGCAGTATGGGCATCACACTGGGAAAGAAAACTGGGGAAAAAAAAAACAAGCAGTCAAGACATCAAATTCTTTTCCCAGCTACGCACTTTCTTGGGTTTGGTCAGCATGGGCATCGCCTCGCCTCGATGGTGGAGAATTTCATCCAACCCAAAAAGGATTTTCAACACTCGAATTCACCATTTTTTGGTTGAGGGTGGGGGTATAAAAACTACAGGTTACAGTAGTTGATTGTACACTAGTTACATCTACTTACTAACTTTTTGGATCATCTTTATAGTTAGAAAAATAAGTTGATTTTCCAGTGGAAAGGATGGAAAAAGGCAAGAATTATATCTCTTGACCTAAGAGTAATAATGATACTTGACACGGCTTTCTTGCGTTTGCCATATACATCCATATACCCTTTCCACTGGATCTTCCCGGTTTGTCGAAAATGTGGTGCCGTTCAGAAATTCAGGTCTCAGAAGAGATTCTTCCTCTAAGATAGGTGTAAAAATAGGTGCCTCCAAGACTATCGTTTGCTTCGCAGTGTCATTTTCTACTGAATGAGGTTTCCTGCGCTTCAGGCTTCACCAAGACAACCACTAAAGAGCTGAACAAAGCTGACATCTCGAAATTGCCGGCTTTGTACAATGGTATTGGTAGAAACCTGATCATCGTTAAGACAGCCTGCCTGGGGGAAAACACTCCTTTCATCACACCAAATTTAACATCCAGGACGAGTTGCAAATGTTGGGGTTCTGTGCCAAAATGTGCAATAAGGACGCCAATACTCCATGATGTCTGCTCCCAGGCATCAAGTGCAAAAGCAGAGTGGAGTAGGTGTGTTGATGCCTCACCACTTTCAAAGCTTGGAGACAATTGGAGATGTTTGTTGGCCCAGATAATTAGAGGAACTTTTCTTTGCCTTTTTAGGGGGAGCCATAGTACAGGAACATATCCCTAAGTGTCTCTAAGCCATTATAAAACAAAAAGAGTGTCCTTTTCCCGCACTTCTGCTCCAAATGTCAAGACTGCCGAGGGATCATTCTGAGAGAATGTCTTCTACCGGAATGATGCGCACTTTGCATATATAAACATATAACCTGTGGCCCAAATCATGTTGGCCATACGAAATTAATGACCCTTTTTGAGGAAAAGGCATGCGACAGGCCAGTCATACAGTCACGTTGCCACCAAACCCATCGTTCTTTTGGCAGGTCAGTCGGAGACCTATGACTCCAGTTTCTGTTGGAAAAACACATGAGCAACGTTCAAAACCATTATGACATTCAAATTATGCTGATTAGTTCGTAAGGATCCTTAGAATGCCTTACTATAATCCCCATCTAACTGGGTAGTATAATCCACTTTTAACAGCAAATAACCAGGGTTTTAGCCACTACCATGACCATCGCATATATTCCATTTATATGCCATCAACATTCACATCAACATCCACATTGACGGATTTCCCACTGAAAAACGGGGGAACTTTTTCCAGTAAAGATGCGATGCAGCCGTCTCCTTGGCACGACTCAAACGTGCGCCCGTGCTGCAGGTAAAGAGCGAGTAGAGGAAAGCCCAAGTCTTGGCAGCCTTGGAAGACCCTTTTCGAATCAAACACCGAGAATTCTCGGTGGCAAACAAATTGAAGTAGGCAATTAAATAGAAAAAAGGTACAAACAAGCCTTTCAAGTCATTTTTTTCCCGAAAAAAAGGTGGCCACACAAAATAATGACAACATGCTATTAAAAAGTCGAGGTTCACTGCCATAGTCTTTGAGACTCATCTTGCCTTGCAACATTTCAAAAGCCGTGGTGATGGCCATTGGGAAAGGCAAACGCCGCATCATAGGAATTTCCTCAGTTGGAGAAACGGCCACTTTTTCTTAGATGGTGAAGGGCCTGGGGTGAACAAAAAGGTGGTGGCGAGTGAAGAAAGTCCTGCTGGGATAAAATAAAAGAAACTCCTGTCAGGGAACTCAGAGAACTCTCAAAAAGCAGAATAAAGAAAAATTACATCAAAACCTCTCAATCAACCCTCATTGAATCCCCCTTCAAGAACTCAATCACTAATTTCCAAAGCTGCATATTTTCGATGGTGACTTTGACCTTCCACGACCTTCGTTTCAATCCCAGTCACTGGACCTTCCTCTTCTTCCACATCGCGGCGCAGCACTTTTTCAGCTCCCAAGACTTCCCACAGGAGATCGAACAATGAACACAGCAGTACCTTAGCCACGTATCCGATCCCGGTGTCGTTGTTTGGGAACCCCCACCAAAAAAAAAAAGAAGCCACAGCCCCACCAAGGTTCACCAAACATCTTTTAAAAACAAAGGAATTTTGGAGATTGGATATCTGTGACCTTCGCAAATTGTGATCTCAGGCTGTTTGCGCAAATCAAATTGGAGCTTTTAGGGTTCTTCGGCTCATCTGCAATTGAAAAAGAACAACGTATATTTTCAGTTGGGACATGCTAATCTGGCAGTATGCCAGCCTCTCTGTACCCCTAGCAGTTCAAAAGGGAAGCTAAAAGCGAACACTGAAAGGGCAAATTCACAGTGCAAAACACTATCTTTGTTTAGATGTTGTCCGCCTCTGTGTAGAAAGGTTCGACCGATTGACACGTCATTCTTGGCAAAACAGCTACTGAATTCAAAAATAAATGGTAAGCCACTTTCAGTTGGTATCACCTGCAAATTCGAACATCTGGTCTAATTCATGGCAGAAGAACCTGGAGGTAAATGTGGTATGTGTACAAATATCCTTATTTCAACAAAAGTGCATGATGAAGCATGCTTCTATCAGAAGAGAGCGCATAACTTTTGGAAACACCAAGGACTTTGCACTGATACATCCCATGTTTTCTACCATCTCCCAACAGCGCCAAGGTACATTTTGATCTTGATGTGTCTGCCACATGGACTCCTTCGCCTCAAAAATCATCTGGGTTTCCAGCTACAACGTATAAAGTACTGTAGATCATATCTGTTCATTCAAAAACACTAATACACAGTAATTACTGATAAAAATGAACAAAACAATTTGCAACACTGCTCTAGGTGACGTTTTCCATCCTTTCACTCCATCCCTGTGCCAACCAAGGTGCCCGGTGCGGACAATGGAGGTATAGGTCTTCACCAGGTCGCGCACCGTCGCGACCACCCAGTCGTTCCAGATATTTAGACCCTTACAGTGCAAGCCATCATCAAGTTGCACCCGAAACAACCCCAGCCAACTGTTTTCTGTGCAACCCTAACCAACTATCTTCTTTACAGTCGGCGTAGGCGTATCAACCATTTTTCAGGATCTGAAAATGAAATCACTTCTGCTGTTGAAAGCTCCTAATCTTAACCACATGTGTAACTGGTCATAATGCGTCTTGAGGTCAAAGAGAAACACCCAATCATCCAACAAAAGCAATGTGAAACAAAAGCATTGTCACCTTTTATTGCTGGCTATGAGATTGGTATAGTTTTACTGTATTCACTTGATGTTTGCATAGGTTTCGAAGTTGAAATACCAAATGGTCAAATGGTTTGATTTTACACCACGTCCATTTTACATATAATCAAAGGAAGTTTGGATGCGAAACTTCCGAGTTACGAACTTTTAAAAATGCTCAAAGTAATAGATTCGTAAAGTAATAGATTCGTAAAGTAATAGATTCGTAAAGTAATAGATTCGTAAAGTAATAGATTCGTAAAGTACTAGATTCGTAAAGTAATAGATTC
>DF243538.1:63847-75433 GCA_000507305.1 Breviolum minutum Mf 1.05b.01 | reverse complement strand
TTTCAAGGAAAAGAACAAAGATAGCAACCAACCATCCCTGGCTGGCAGCACAACTTTGTCTTCGACTTTGCAAAGGAGATCATCCCCATGTTCCTTTGGAGAATGGACTTCCCAACAAAGCTCGAATCTACACTCCCTCCCTATGCCAGCTGTTGGCCAAAGCCGCACGAGCCACGGCCTTACGACTTCCCACTCCGTCCTTTGCAGAATGGACTTTTGCTGCATCGGTGGAAGATGAGGATGAAGGAGAAGGAGACATGGAGAGTCAAAGAGAGCTTTCTCGCAAGGCAGACGTTCTGGAAGAAAGTGATCCCGTTCCTAGGGTCACAGACTCTCAGAAAAGGATGGTGATGAAGGTCCACGTGAACACCGGCCATCCTCCCAAATCACAGTTCCTTCGCATGATGAGAGTGGGAGGCGCTCTTCCCCACGTGCTTAAGTACATTCAGGAAGAGTTCTCCTGCGAGCAGTGCGAGGTCAAGAATCGACCAGACAACCGTCGCAGAGCCCACTGTCCTAGATCTTCTCTTTCAATCGAGTGGTCTCTGTGGACGTCCTTTACATCAAGTACCAGCAGAAGTCGATCCCAATCCTCAACATGGTATGCACCGGAAGCAACTATCAAATTGCCCAACGACTACCAGTTCCTGAAGGCAACATCGGTGGCGCACCTACCTCAGACACGACATGGAGGCACTTCATGCAGACCTGGGTTCGGTTCTTTGGTGCACCAGCTATGGTGATTTGCGACTCTGGTAACGAGTTCAAGGGCAAGTTTGAGCGAGGTTGCGAGTCCCAAGGCATTTTGCAGCACGTCATTCTACCGGAGTGTCCTTGGGAGAACGGCAAGGCCGAGAGGCACGGAGGTTGGCTGAAGGAGAAGTTGGACAAGGAGGTCAACTCAGGAGCGTGCACTTTCACGTCGCTTCAAGAGTTGGATGAGTTCCTCACCTATCTCACGGCTGCGAAAAACAGATGGTTTTCAAGAAGCGGCTACACCCCAGCAGCTTTGGTCTTTGGAGAAACTCCCAGGATTCCAGGTGACCTTCTATCGGACGACTTCCCTGGACTTTGTGCTCACGAAGATGCCCACTCAGACCCTCATGGAATTGACGAGGCTTCAACTGAGTTCAGAAGGAGGCAAGAGATTCGAGAGAAGGCCAAGCAAGCTGCTCTCGAGCAAACTTCCAAAGAGGCCATCTCTCGAGCAGTGAGATCCGCCACGCACCAGTGCCGACACTGGGCACCTGGTCAGTGGGTCTATGTTTTCCGCCGAGGTCGTCCATCTCAGGAGCTTCATCCCAGAGATCGTTGGGTTGGGCCAGGCGTGGTGGTACTGGCCAACAATCGCGTCATTTATGTCGCCATGAGGACTAGGTTGTGGAGATGTGCCCCTGAGCAGCTTAGAGCAGCTATGCCTAGTGAGGTTCTTGGAAAGGAGATAGCTTCCAGCCCTGGACTTGCTGAGCTTCTCCGTCAGGTCAACTNTGATCAGTCCGATCAAGCAGAATGGCAGGCAATCTTGTCTACCAAGGCTGTTCGAGTCATCACAGGAGGTGAGGCAGATCGTGTCCGACGACTACATCAGGACAGGATCATATCTTCTCGGATGGTTCGAAGAAGAAAACCTCAACCAGGCCTCAACGCCTGGAAGGCAAAGAGCAGATGGTGCCTGCATGGGCACGCCGACCCAGACACCGGCACGTTGGTGACATATGCTCCAACGCCACAGGCAGAAGGGATGAGCATGTTCCTCCAAACTTCGATTAACCACAACATGATGATTTCGTTTGGAGATGTGAAGAATGCTTTCTGCCAGAGCAACAAGCTCAAGAGACCCAGGGGACCTCTCTATGCCGAGCCATGCCAAGGGCTTCGCCTCCCTCACGGAGCTCTCATCGCTATCGATGTTCCGGTGTATGGACTTGATGATGCACCAGCAGCATGGCGCAACACAGTCACCAGCTTTCTTGTTCAAGATCTTCGTTTTGAAAGAAACCTAGTAGAGCCCTGCTGGTTCTCTAAGTTCGATGACAAGACCAAGAAGGTTCTGGCACATGTGATGGTGGAGGTGGATGACTTCATTGTATCAGCCATCCCCGAGTATCACGACAAGCTCAAGAGTCAGCTCACTAGCAGGTTCCACTTCGGCAAGTGGGAGGACAAGAAGGCCGAGTATGCTGGCCGCTATGTGGAATGTCAAGATGACCGCATTTTGATTCATCAGGAGAAGTACATCTTAGAGCAGATCTTTCCTGTGCCTCTTCTTCGATCCCGACGCGGTCAACCAGATGCCGCTTTGGAGAAGGAAGAGTTCGAAGCATTCAGGTCATTAGTCTACAAGTTGAATTGGGTGGGCCGCGAGACCAGACCAGAAGTGGCCGGTACCGCTTCCATCATGGCCAGCCGTCTTCCTCAGGCAAAAGTACAAGATGTTCTGACCGTGAACAAGGTGGTGAATCATCTTCGATGCACAGCCTCGAGACCTATTACCATCTGGAGGTTTGATCCCAAATCAATGGTTTTCGTGGTCTGCAGTGATGCCGGCGGGGTCAACACCAAGAACCACGATTTGGTGGATGAGCTTGGTCTTCCCTCAGATGCTACCCAAGGCAGCTGGATGGTGCTGACTGCCGAGAGGCTACCAGAAGGAAATCGAGCTGTCCGTGCTAGTCCTATCACTTGGAGATCCTCGAAGCTCAAGCGAAAGGTCTTCAGCACTTTTGGGGGTGAGACTCAGGCTATGCTGCAAGGGGTCAATGAGGTTGACTGGTTGCAGATCATGTATCGAGATGCAACTCAACACGATGTCGAGTTGAAGGAATGGAGAAACAGCCTTTCTCCTCACATGGTGATTATGAGAGGAGATGTCCAACGTTTGGAACGTCAACCGCAGTGCTCAGTGACGGACGCTAAATCACTATATGACTGCCTGCTTCGTGGTAATCCCAGTGGGAAGCAGGATCGCAAGTCAGCATTGGAACTGGCCATCATTTTGAGAGATCTGCAGGAGACTCAATCCATGATCCGTTGGGTTCCTCATCAGAAGATGCTGGTGGACTGCATGACAAAGGAGTCCATCGAAAAGGGAAATGGAGCCATGACCCAATTCCTCAAGAGTGGTTGGCTAAGCTTGGTCGACGTGCAGGAGGAGCTGAATCACCGCAAGACCGATGCCTCTTACCGTAGTAGAAGTTTGAAGGCAAGTACTGACCGCTTACTGAAAGAGTATGCGGAGCAGTTGCAGTGGTTTTGCTGTGAGAGTTTGGTCAACTTAAAGTGGTGGGTACTGTGAAGCTGTACCATAGGTTCATGCCCACCAGATTGACCAAACAACCTACTTCCGCCCACTGTGGTGGCTCAAGACGCTTTGCACCTGAGGCCACGGTGTGATGAAAAGGTGCGGTGCCTTCTCAGTTGTTTCGTAGTTTCCGGATAGTTCGTCACTTGCAATAACATTGTCAAAACTGATGGTGCAAGATTGGGAGGACCTCGCTGCCACTTTCACTGGTGAGCTCCAAGCAGGTGCCACAGACAGCCATTGGCCTGTGAGGACCGCTAACGAGTTCATTCAGTGAAAGGATGTGGGAACTGAGCCGTTCGCGAATTTATGGGATTGAATGATATAGTAAAATAGTAAAATAGATGTAAAATAGAGCTTCATGATGAAGTGACACGGTGCCACTCCGATGATACGTATTTCTACGGGGGGCAACCATGAATATACCGCGTGTACCCACATATGCAGCTGCATGTTTTGGGCTTCAACATATTTTGGTTTTGCTGGATCCTCATCAAGGACTCTCGGTCAACTCGATGAGGGAAGGCTAAAATGTGACTGGCAGTTGCGGAGATAGCCGGCCAATTTTGCAGTCCTGGGTGGTCCTGGGTCCACGTTCAATGCATTGGTTGTCAGTCCAGGAGGGGCTTCCTAGAGCTCATGGACACCATGCCGCAGGTGCGCTTTTGATGGTTTGTTGCGACAGTTCAACAATGAGAGTTGAAGATGATGTAGCATTTTTTTAAAGACTTCCGTAGGCATACCTTCCACAGACGTTTGAAGGAATCAGCGCACGTTGACTCCCTGTTTGAGGCTATGAAAATGGATTTTGTGCCGTACATTGAGCCGCTTTTTCCTGCGATGTTGATGGGAATCACAGGTGTGGCTGGCATTGAGCATTGGGAGCGCATCAGGGGCAAACCCGTGCCTCTCGTTTCACCACATGACATATGGACCATATGGCATGTCATGGCTGAAGCGTCCCAAAGTTTTCGCAATTTTGGACAGGTGACAAAGATCAAAACGAGGCAACAGCGCGGGGGGCAGAGTGGGGCACACATTCCGAAATTACAAGAATTCCAACGATGCAAATGTTTCAAATGACCAATCTGACTGCAGGATCCAGGACATCGTGCAGCTTTGGCTTTGGTGCAACGCTTTGGTGATCTTTGTCACTCGGCGTGAGGTTTAGGCAGTTGGATCTCCCAAGGTCGTCCATTGAGTGATTGTTAGATTGAAACAGCCAGAGGCCCTCATAGCTTGCTGGATGGATTTGAGGGTGCCTACTGTTGCACCCTCCAGAACGACAGCCAAGAGGAGTTGGGATGGAGTTGGGATATGTTGCCTGGGTATGTGCTTGAGTGCCTTTGAAGTCTGCACTTTCATGTCCTTGCCATATTCACTATCCAGAACTTCAGGAGGCTGCTAGAAATTCTGTCACCCGGGAGAAGACTGTGGTTTTGTTGGGCAAGGCTGGAAATTCATGACTCAATGTCTTGCACAAAACGGAAGAGAGATGTGTGATGATGTGAGGTTTAGGAAACATATCAGAACTGTCACTGTGATGTTCGGACTCTCAGAACTGGCTATATTGAAAGGTGGCTGAAAAGATTTTGGAGCACAAGAAGTTCGGGCAAGATCTTCTCACAACAGAGGACTTACAAGTGACAGCTTCGCCTCAATAGTGTGTGTGGTTTCTACGGCAGGTAGGACCGGCATTTGCAGGTTCAAAAGCCAAAATCACAAGTTTGAGACCACATCCCATTTTTTCATGTTCTTTGTGCTTTGACTCTTGACGTGTCGAATCTGGCCGGCAGGACTGTTCCAATAAAGCGACCAGAGAGCGGGTGCTACTGCTGATTTTCCTGGCCAGGCATTGCTTGTTGTTTGGTGGGGAATAGACCGCCCCTGGGAGCAAGTCAACTCTGCCAGTGCTCCAATATCTTGTAACATGTACGTATATAATTGTAATAATTAGAGACTAGCAATTAGGGATACAGTAGTAGTGTATGAAATTGTGCAAGATCGTAGTATCTTGTCGCCTTTAGGCTTTAGACGAGCTCAGTAGGAACCTGATGTAGTCTTGACGTGGAAGTCCTAGGTGGTGTCAGTCAGAGGCTTGTGGATGCTCGTGGAAACAGGTATGATGGAGATGCATCCGTCAAGCGCGTCGCGAATGGTCGCAAACTGAAAACTTGACGACAGTGGGCAGTTTTGATGTGCGCTGGGCGCAGCTTTGAGATCAATACACAAAAGACTGATAATCATAGCAGATTCAAACCCAGAAGTGTATGCTTGCAAATGAAGCGCGAAATTTCAAACAACTTTGATTGACTTTGGTCAAATATCGACTTCCCTCCACTGATGGCTAGTGTGTCCTGCCCAGGTTTGTGGAAGACTGCAGGGGGTGCTCCCAAGGTTCAAAAAGCCATCATGCCCAACATGACAAAGTAGGATCCTCAGTGCGGATGACAATTCATGCAGTCTCCAACAAGAGAAAGTTGAGTGTCTCCTGAATGAAGGGCATGTTCGGCCGTGCACAATGATCGCTGTGATATTCTGTGAATGTTGTTTTGGATCTGATCTTATGATGATCTGTTAATGATGTCGCTGAGATTCTCTGAAGGTGGCCTTAGAATTGTCTCCACTGTCATCAATGGACACCTGTAGATCGAACATTCTGATTGCATTCAGCCCGAAGCCCGAAATCCCTGTAGGATTATTCCACGTTAGCAGTTCTCTCCCATATGCCTCCCGAGCGCATCTATTCCATGTGAGTTTTGTGCTCTTGGACGGTTTGAATCGAACCAGTCTCTGACAGAAAGGTTTTTGCAACGGCTTCGTTTGGGGGAACGCGGCCCTGCCGCCCAGAAATTGTCCTTGGAGGCCGACACATGGTGAGCATCGTTTCCAAGTTGTGACACAGTATCAAGATATCACTAAATATCACAAGACTTGATGCCAGAACAACTGGAACTTGTCTAGGGTTGAACGGGGTTGTCTAGGGATTGTATTGCCATTGACAAACTCATGATTGAGCACGCGACAGACGCTGCTTTTGTCCACAGCCAGGTTATCGACCAGTTGGTAAAGAGTGGAGATATGGAAGCACTTGAAGGTGAAGTACCTGAGGCCACCAGTTCTCGCAGGGCAAAACACGAAGGATAAAATTGTCCCTTGACTTCAGGTGAAGAGATGGTCCTTTCCACCGAATTTGGATCGCGCGTTCGGGTGGCACAGTTTAGGAAGTGACTTCATGCACCATCCAACAAAGGTAGAACTGAAGTGAGCGAGGATCTCGATGTGACAACAACTAGAGATCCACAACTTCTGTAGAACCAGTAGTACCGCACAGCGGAAGTTTCAAAGATAGGAAAAAATAGGAGAGGTTGGTTGTTGTGAGTCACGGATGGCAGAGCAAAGACACTGATGGATCGACAAGTGACTGAGGTCTCCCTTTCGCTCTCTCTCTCTCTCTCTCTCTCTGTTTGTCTGTGTATCTGTCTGTCGATCTATCTATCTATCTATCTGTCTGTCTGTCTGTCTGTCTATCTGTCTGTCGATCTATCTATCTATCTATCTATCTATCTATCTGTCTGTCTGTCTGTCTATCTGCCTGTCTATCTATCTATCTATCTGTCTATCTATCTATCTATCTATCTATCTGTCTATCTATCTATCTATCTAAGTATCTATCTGTCTATCTGTCTATCTATCTATCTATCTATCTATCTATCTATCTGTGTGTCTGTCTCTCTATCTATCTATCTGTGTGTCTGTCTCTCTATCTATCTATCTATCTATCTATCTATCTATCTATCTATCTATCTATCTATCTATCTATCTATCTATCTATCTGTGTGTCTGTCTCTCTATCTATCTATCTATCTATCTATCTATCTATCTATCTATCTATCTATCTATCTATCTATCTATCTATCTATCTGTGTGTGTGTGTCTGTCTCTCTATCTATTCTCTATCTATCTATCTATCTGTCTGTCTGTCTATCTATCTATCTCTCTATCTATCTATCTGTCTGTCTGTCTGTCTGTCTGTCTTCTGTCTAGTCTGTCTGTCTGTCTGTCTGTCTGTCTGTCTGTCTGTCTGTCTGTCTGTCTGTCTGTCTGTCTGTCTGTCTGTCTGTCTGTCTGTCTGTCTGTCTGTCTGTCTGTCTGTCTGTCTGTCTGTCTGTCTGTCTGTCTGTCTGTCTGTCTGTCTGTCTGTCTGTCTGTCTGTCTGTCTGTCTGTCTGTCTGTCTGTCTGTCTGTCTGTCTGTCTGTCTGTCTGTCTGTCTGTCTGTCTGTCTGTCTGTCTGTCTGTCTGTCTGTCTGTCTGTCTGTCTGTCTGTCTGTCTGTCTGTCTGTCTGTCTGTCTGTCTGTCTGNCTGTCTGCCTGTCTGCCTGTCTGCCTGTCTGCCTGTCTGCCTGTCTGTCTGTCTGTCTGTCTGTCTATCTATCTATCTTTCTATCTGTCTGTCTATCTATCTTTCTATCTGACTTGGAAATGTGCTTCCCGCCATAGCAGGGTGTACTTTTTATAACATCAGAACTTCCAAAAGTGGTCGGAGAATTGTGTGCTTTGTACATTTTGACTTGGACATGTGCTTCGCGCCACAGCATCGTGCAATTTTTTCACATCCCTTGTACTCTTCTCTCTTCTGCTCTTTTCTTTTCTACTCTTCTGTCTTTTACTCTCCTCTCTGACTCTTCCCATCTCTGCTTTTCATCTCTCCACATTGTCGGAAGTTTAACTTCTAAACTTCCTTTAATAACAAACTATATATTTATATGTTTTTTTTGTAAAAATATAGAGACATAGAAAACACTTACTTTTATCTGTACATGGAATATGGAGAGTTTGATACTTGTACCAGTACATACCAGTACTATGCCCATACCGCAGTTTTCGATCTGGTTTCTTAAGGCCTGAAGGTAGCTTAGCAGCACTTGTCGTCCATGGACAAGAGCCCAAAGCGGAGGAGGAGGACGTTGCAACAGACGGGGATTCCGAAGCCGGTTGGAGGTGTGCTTTGGAGGACATCACCAGGTGAAATTGATGTCAAATCATCAGGTGATACGGTAATCACTCAAAATAACTGATCCTTGTGGATTTCTCATCAACTTTGGTCAGAATATTTGGGTATATACTGTCTCCGGAAATACCGAGCTTGTTTACTTGAAATGCACCCAGTTGGAAGCCAGGAGACGGTGAATGGTCAGAAACACATGGATGCGGCCTCCGCTGCTAGCAAAGCTCGTGAGGCACGGTTGGAAGTACAAAAGCCTGCCAAAGTTGTTACAGACATGCAACCCATCTTCGAATTACTTGGAGAAGATTTGTGGATCAGTTGAACAGATAATAAGAGACCCATTCCTCATTGTGATCAAGATTCAAGTTGAGCGTTTGTGCCATGAATGCAGATGTGGCCTCTCCGCCATGATGATTTCAGTTGGGCCAAACAATTCTGCAGGTCATCAATGACAGCAAGCAGTTGTCGAAGTTAGTCCCTTGTGTCCGTCAGCACTTGGCTGCCATTGCAGCGTGCCGGCCCGAGCTTTTGTGGATTTCGAAGTTATTATATATAACATATATATACATATATAGAGTACATATATATATAGGCTTCTCGGTTCATTCAGCACTTTCGCGGATAGAGGTGTGACTAGTGTTGTCTTACTCGATACCAATGAAAGAGGTAGCGAGGTATTCGAGGTGCGAGGTATTCGAGGCATCATGCCCAACAAGGTCCATTGTGGTGGAGGGCCAGAAGAACAAGCACTTCAATGGAAGGTGTGCCTCTTTTGTTGGAGTGTCAGGTCTTCAGAATGGTTTGAAAAATAACAAAGTTGTGACATCCCTGTGTACCACCTTGTGAGACTCCTCAGCTTGGCCAACGTACACTCTTTGTTTCCTCTCCGAAGGAAGCAGATGGCAACACTGACAGAAGACTTGACCACCGCATTGACGCTGTCGAAGGAGGTGCAACCACTGGGTGCCACCATGGTGCGTGTGCACTTCGTTCTCAAGCTTGCTTTTGGGAGCTTCAAGTCATGTAGAGGAACTTCAACCACAAATTGGTCAAGCCGTAAAGCATGTCAGTCGAGCACAGTGGCATCGTAGTATTTCTTGATTTGAAAAATAGAAGTGTAAGGGTGACGTCGCAACAGCCTCATTTGAAGGCAGTGCAGTCTTTATGGGCTCATTTGCTTACCGACCTCGTCAAGCTCGGTTTCCAAATGGCACCCAATGTGAACTGACAGGTGGGTGAAGCTCCGTCCTTGAACGAGTTGCCTTGCATTTCGGAAGCCGTGGTCAGAGCAGTCATGGGGGACAGATGGAATCGGTTGGACGTGAATGGGAAGTGGTTTTGAACAATAGGAGCTGATCCCAGGAAGTGTAGGATGAATTTACCTGAAGCTGTTCGCATCACATCTATACTGAAACATCTTAAGTCTTACTTGATAGCCTCAATAGTGTAGCGAACGAGTGAAGAAGGACACAGTGCTGAAAAGAATCATGGAATCACTGCCACCATTCTTTTCAGAAGATCAACAAGGAAAAGCGTGATGCACGTCAATACTCTGTTTGTAACTAGTTACTTGTGTGTACACTCACGAGAGTAGTGCGCAATGTCGTATGCTCCTTTGCAGGACGCATTTGATGCCCATGCAGATGGAAACGATGAAGACGACGAGATGCTGTGCGGTCCCAACATTAAACTGCGGATATTTGGACTACTGCACTGTGAAATACTGTGAATTGTTTGCATCGCATTGATAGCTACAAGCCTGTTCATTCACATGAGATGACTGTTTTGAGTACAGTCTCGCACATCCATTCACCAACAATTTACATCCATTTGCAATTCTATACTTTGTTTGCTGTGGCTGGCTGAGTCGGGAGACTTGAGGCTCAGAGTGGAGAACCTGTTGCTGATGTATGGAGCTGGCCATCTATTGCTGAAGGAGCTGAATCTTCTTGTGTCGTGAAAGATCGCTTGCGTCACAGATATTTTTGTCCAGATGTGACACTTGTTTGGAAGCATGTGAAATCCCATGCATTTTTTTGAGTTGTTAAATCGATGTTTTAGCACAACTATGCAGCAATGCAGATATTTCACCTTCATATGTAGTGCCAGATCAATCAGGACACTACCTTGGAGATGCGCAAGAACTGCCGCTACGGTGTCGTAGGCATTGCTTTCCGATTTCACAGAGCATTGAGCGATGATTTTGTACCACCTGTGTCAAAGCCGATTATTTTGAAGATTCTTGAAATTGTACGGCTGCCCTGGTCCCAGGCCACAACGGCGCTGGCAAGACTACTTTGATGAAGGAAATTGCAGCTCACCGCATTGTTGGCATGCCTCCGGACCAGAAGGGGATCCCTGGGAGGGTGGGAGTGCTTAGGGGCACAGGTTTTCCCAGCTACAGAATGCAGGTCTGCTGCAGTTGACAGTCTAGGTCAAGGTTGTCGATGAAGATGAATAATTACATTTGTATATATAACTATAGATTACATTACATGTGATACCGTACCATTTCATGTTTGTCACCTTTCGACATCTCGTCTAACAAGCCAGTGAAAGTCTTGGGTACATTGAAGATCCGGTTGCCCCATCAACCATACCACTGATACCCGTCGGACAACCACTGCCTGCAGGATATAAAGTGTGTCCATGTGGACGACTCCAAGCTTGGAGAGATGAGCAAGAGCTATTTGAATGCCTTGAGCTGAGCTTCGTTCCAATTTATATCTTTCCGCGGTACCATCCGACCAATTCATGAGGATGTTCACAAGGACCTTCAGGCGACAGGATTTGATTCAACAAGCAGCAAACTCGTGGGATGACTTCAGAATGTAGGAGTCTGCATGGAGGACATGCTTCAAGACACTTGAGTGCCAAAAGTCAAGATGGCATGGCAGCGCGGCATCATGACAAGACCAGACTGGTGACTGGTACAAAGCACAATGGATATCTGGGACTTCTGTTCATGCTTACTTTGGCACAGCAACTTGTTTTGGATTGTTCAGGATCAGAATTCATGTATGGCTTGCCATGTGTACTGACGAGTATTTGTGAGACACCGCCAAGGCTTTGGAGTACTGTATCAAAATGGCAAAGGACACCCTTACGTTTCGGTGCACAGTTTTTCCCCAGATAGCGATAGCTATACGGGTTCTTACTTCCAATAGGGGGGGAGGGCGACGAACCAATTTGGCGGATTGGACGTGGCACCAGGGTGCCATTGCAGGGTGCAGAGGACGTGGTGCCATTGCTGGGTGCTTTCGTGGGGTGCCATTG
>DF243538.1:10782-38217 GCA_000507305.1 Breviolum minutum Mf 1.05b.01 | reverse complement strand
AATATTTGTTAAAAATTTAATATTAAAAATTCCTATTATATATCAAAATAATAAAAAAATAAAATATTTTATATTTGCTCCAATCCCACATATTCAAAAAAAAATTACAAATCCCAGGAAAAATAAAAAAAATGTAAAAAAAATATATTTAAAATAATTATATATTTTTCTAAATATTTTAAATATAAGAAAATAATAATATTTATATAATAATATTTTAAAAAAATATTTTATAATACATTAAATTTATCAAAATTTATAAATATTTATCTTCAAAATCTTTAAGTAAAAAAAATAATATATATTTTTTTTTAGATTTTTCAAATATATATTTATTTTTATCTTAAATATAAATTTTAATTTATAATTATCTTTCATTTTAGGTATATTTATCTTTAGTTATGCCTTTTAATTTTTTTTAACCTACCCATATTTTCCGCTATTAGACTCGCAGCTCCTCTACTCTCAGCCACTCTTACCCCAAACATCCCCAAACAAACTCCACTCACAATTAATCTTACTCTCAGTACTCGAACTCTCCTATTGCACTCTCAACTACCCTACTCTCGGCTACTCCTCTCTCAGCTCTCTTAGTCTCACCTATCCATTCTCAATCATTCTTTTCTCAGCTACTTATACTCTCAACCACTCTACTCGCAGCTGCTATTGCTCTCAGCTACCTTGCTCTCTTTCCCGTGTCCCATATGTATACCATATCAAGCCTATTTTATTGTATGTATATATATATATATGCCCCTTATTCCTCACATTCTCCCTCTAATATTCAAAATATTCCCCACATCATATAACTATATATACTAGAATATATAAAAATCTGGAATTCCTCTAAGATGGGCATAGCGAAATAAGGGTGATTTTTTCTATAATTTCGTCACGTATTACATTCATTTTTGAATGAAATTTGCACACATTGAAACAATGGTATTTCAGGAGTTGCCCATGGTTGATTCGATTGTCGAGAAATCGGACAAATATTCCTGAAATTCATCAAAGCTCACTTGACCATCCTTGTTCTTGTCAATAATGTCCACGCAAATGTTAAAAAGCTCCTCAAATGCAGCTCAGTGTTTCACTCTGGGATGTGTACAAAGATTATGTTTCCAACAGTCTCTCAGGATTCCAAAAATGCAAAGCTCACTTGGACAAGGTTCATCTGACAAATTTCGGTGACCACATTGGCGTTCAAGCAAATCTTCCAGCAAGATATGCAACTCGTCCATGTCTAAATGGCCGTTGTCATCTTGATCGTAGCGTCGCCACATATCCTTAAAATCCTGCTCCAGTAGTCAGACGTTTGTTTCAAGATGGAAAGATCATATTCCAGAACAGTTTTCCCCTGGTTTTAACTAAGTTGGACTGCATTTGGTCTCAAGCTAGCAAATTTCAATATATTTTGCGTTCCTATAACACTCGAAATGTTTTTTGCTTTCATGGGATGGAAGAAAAAGAACACCCAAAGACCAATCCAATCTGTCCTGGTCGGACAAGCTCTTCAGCTTGTACTGTCCCAGAAATTGAGAGGCACTCAAAGATCGCACCGATGCTGTCAAATATGCAGCTGATTGCATCTCCTCAAAATGTGCCAGATGTCCCAGCTACTACGAATTCAGATATGTCTCTACGAATGCGATGGATTAAGCTCACGAACACATGCACCCCCGTACCAAAGCTCAAATTGATCCACGCACGCCCTAACAAGGAAACATATGGAATATTCACACCGCTCCGCGGCAGGGTCCGCCCGCACCAAGGTCACAAGCACAAGCAACGCACAAATACATAAACACACGTTGTCGTTTTGGTTTTGGTTGTGGTTGTGGTTGTGGTTGTGGTTGTGGTTGTGGTTGTTGTTGTGGTTGTTGTTGTTGTTGTTGTTGTTGTTGTTGTTGTTGTTGTTGTTGTTGTCGTTGTCGTTGTCGTTGTCGTTGTCTTTGTTGTTGTCTTTGTTGTTGTCTTTGTTGTTGTCTTTGTGGTTGTCTTTGTTGTTGTGTTTGTTGTTGTCTTTGTTGTTGTCTTTGTTGTCGTCTTTGTTGTCGTTGTTGTTGTTGTCGATGTTGTCGTTGTTGTCGTCGTCGTCGTTGTTGCTCCCGGTCAGACACCTTCGGCCAAAAACATCCAAAAACTTTGTATAATTTTGTATATAGCGGCATTTTCGTGCCTTTATGTATTCACTATATTTTTGCAGCATCAAGGAGGAAAATTGCCCAAAACACGGCTATTTACGTTGTTTTTTAGCGAATGCGTAGACAACACTACTTTTTTGCAGGCTTAGAATATCTTAGAATGCATCGTAAATACAGGTTTTTGATGTATTTTGTTTTGGTTTTTTACTTCCAGCTCTCAAAGCAAACCAGCCAAAAACAGTGGTATTTGCACTGTGTTGAAGAAATCTGAGGCCACACTTCGTCAGCACCAAGTCTAGCTCGTGCGTTACTCCCATTTGCTCCCTCTGATTCCCCCTGCCAAGCATCCATCAGTCGACTGACAGTACGATCCCAAGCAAAGATCTCGTCAGCAACTGATGTTTTGCGCTCCTCCTCAGTGACGTAGAACCTTGAAGAGGTGTGCTGCAAAACAAGGCAAGGGTAATGTCCAAAAAGGGGGCATGATACGAAATGATTCCAACGACCTAATACCAGGGCATCCAAAAACAGTCCGATGGAAAGTTCTCATGTATTTTTGGACCAGTTGCAAGGGAATTGGATCAAGCTCTGCAGTGCAAACCAATTTGGTGTGGGTTTCATACAATGTGTCGATCAAGGTGATGAAACGACGAACTTGATCGCGCTCCTTGAGCAAAAGCTGGAGGACCACAGGACACAAGGATGGCGGAAGGTTGCGAAAACATGTTTGTTGTTGTGTCATTGCTGCCTTTTCAGATGTAGAGGTTCATGCCCTTTTCATCCTTGACTTGTTCCTTATTCTACATTCTAAGTACTTGATATCTACCTTCATTATAACCTCAGTATTGGGTAAGTGGTTCTTTGATGGTAGCTTCCTCGGAGAAACTCTGCCTCCGCAACAACATCCTTCGATGTGTTTTGCGACTGCATACACAACCCCTTCATGCGCTCCTGCATTGTCAGCCGAGGAATATCTGCCACGAAGACCTTGATCTGCTGCATTGGGGTCGCAAGTGACAAACTCGCAGGATGAGGTCTACTTTTCCCTAGAATACACATCAGCTGCATACGAGTCATGAGAATCTGCAAACTTTTGTCTGCCAAACCATCCCTTCTCCGCCACTGAAGCGCAGCTCAGTGTCTGTGTGGAACGCATGGCCAACCGCCAAGTAATCTGCAGCCCCCAGTGGCTTGTCACAAAGGTCAGAGAAAGAGAAGAATGCAACATCACTATGCCTGGACAAGGACAGGACACAAACGTGTTTGATATGCACACCCAATGAAAGACTGAACAACAAGGTGGAGGTATCTACAAATACATTTACATTTGCGTGTTGCGTGTTGTGTGTGCATATACATTGTATTCAAATACAAACACATACGTACATTACATACACATATACATTTACTTGTCCATATACATGCACGTTTACAGATACATATACAAGATGATATACGAATACAGTTCCGTTTACATATACGTACCTTTAAATTTCTATTTACATGTCCCTTTACAAATACACTTGCATTGACACGTGTACACATACCAATACATATTTATCTACAAAACATCTTAAATATAAATTTATAACTAATTTACATATCATATACATCTACATTTACATAGTATACATCCTGCCGGAATCTTTGCCGTCCCACAAAAATGATAAAATGCTTTTTTCGTTGAGCAAAACCATTCATTTTGAAGGACAGACTATGGGCTTCTGTGTTTTGCTTTCGGGTATTTAGATGATTTTCGACAACCCTTCCAGCGTTTTCCGGACAAAAGCAATGCAGGCTCGCCAACGACAGGTTCAGAAAGTCAAACTGTGGTATGTCACGGTGATCAGCTGTGATATTCGGATGTATTGTGACCATCGCTCAAAATACATCGATGATCCCCCTGTGAATAAATCTTCCTTGAATGTCGGAAGGCATGAAAACGCAAACTGTGGTCCCTGTGAATAAAATCGGCTTTGAAATACTGAATGCCCAGAAGGTCAAACTGCATCGCAGCAATCCTCTCCAAATTGGAATTGTCATCGAATTACAGAATGCACGGAAAGTCAGAGCGCAACCCTTGAAAGGTCAAGCTATAATACGGCAATTCAAACGGAGAACCCGTCACTAAAACAGCAACTCAAACATGATTTGGCTCCATGCAACTAGGAGTGTACACGCAAGCACACACCAACACATTGTGTGGCCACCGGCAAACGATGCGTATCTTGCGTAGACATGTAAGTTGAGTATATGCAAATACATACATGTTAACCCAAAACATACACTACACATACACTTACATATGTAGATGCGTAGTGCAGCTGCACAATCCATGCTCTGCACAAACCCTGAAACTCCTCGAGGCTTTCAGCTCAGACACTTTGCGCTTCGCGGAACGACTATTCGTCGGCCCTGTGATTCAACCTGGCGACAACTGTGATGGTTTCATATGTTCCAGATCCAAAATTGAGGAATGATGGAAAAAAAGCAAGCCAATGTGTACAAACTAAAATAGCACAACACCCTCTCAGCACCTGCGCGCCGTCGCGGATTTGGCCGTTGCAAATCTTCTCAAACTTCGCTTCCAACGATTTCTTCTCGTTTTCCCCGTTGGGAGTCAGGTACACTCGATCATCTTCATCATCTCTTGAAGAACACATTCCTAAGACAGCCAAATACAGGAAAGCTAGACCTATCAAAACTCAACTCGGTTGAGAAATTCGACTCAAGTCCTTGTTGCATAGAAGCTTTTGAGTAAAAAGGTTGTCTCTTTGTTCATTGTCCTTGAAATGGGTCTGCCGCAACGTGTTCTAAAACTGAAAACCTGCTTTTCGGTCCGACTATACGAGTGTATGCTCCTTGACTCTGCGCTTCAGTATGCTTCAGTGACTTCAGTGGCTTTTCGTGTGAACCAGTCCCGAACGTGGCAAGGACCTGCCACTTCCATTATAATATTAATCTCAGGCAAGCTTCGATAATCCACTTCAGCACCAATGTCATGTACCTTGTATTGTTGAAAAGTTATGCGACAGTACTGCTGACCCCTTTGATCAATGCTTTCGAAAACAATATGAATGCAGGTTGGACCAACACGCCCAAAAGGTGATCTTGAATCCCTAAACAATATCCATCCTGGCAAAATATGGCATTTTACATGCAACGAACAGATTCCAGCAGACCATGGCACTTCTTACTGTACGATATCCACAGACACAAACAGACACAACATCTCATGACAAACCAGACCCCTACACTAACTTGGCGAGTGTACTTTGGTGAAAGCTTCCAGCATCGGAATGAATGGCAGGAACAATGGCCGATTCAAACCGTTCAAGTACCTCAATCCGGTGCAAATGGTGCATAGCAAAAATTGCAGAACATAGCATACTGCGGAAATCTGGAAAGGAAAGCTTACCAGTCTGTGACCTCTATGTTGGTGGACCTCAGTTAACAGCTTCAAAATCTTTGTCCTTGTTTTGCATCCTATGGGGTTATGTGAGGGGTTCTGATATCTGATACCTCACTGATAACTTTAACAAAATTTGGTGCAAGTGACAAGTCTTGAGGAGGGCGATTGGATGTCGCCACCACTACAGCGCCCAATTCAAAAAGCACCGAGAAGATTCTCTTGAGGATAATGGCATCACCTCATCCCAAGTGTCTTGAGCGTTCCCCCAAATGTTTGTCTGAATTTTGGGCTGACTGCGATTGCATTGTGAGTTTGTGCCCTGAACAGAAGCTGGCCCAAGTCTCAATAAATCAATGCGCCCCTCGGCAGAAAAAGGAGGACTGTTTCTTATCCTTCCCCTTTTGCTTGCAGGATTTTAGTTTTTCCTGGAAAAAGGGCGTGTTTCTGGAAGAAGCCTGGAAGACTGAAGGATGCAGTCACATCACGTTGCAAAAACCTCTAAAGCTTCGAAGCACGAGGAACTGATGTGCGTCACTTGGAACTCATCAAAGCACAGCAGCCATGCCTCTTTCATCATGTCCTTGCATGTAAAATGTTGAGATCGCAACGAGGCCACTGGCATAAAGTCATCTCTGCACAGGAATTCTTGAAAAAAACGACTCAAGCAACACGGACAGCATGACCACTTGTAGATTTAAAGAGGGAAAGTGTAGTACACACGGACAAATACCAACTGTGTGTGAGGGAGGTGCTCACAAGGGTCGGATAGGACTCAATACAGGGGTAGGCAAAAAGACCTCACCAGCTTTTTGAGTTGCGGACCTAGGGCTAGGTTCAGCCATGGTAGACACAAGGAACCAAATAATCTCAAAAAAGTGTGAAAGAATCTCATCAAGTCTCTGCAGCAACTTGCTCCACCATATCATCCGCAGTGTTATCAGTCTTGCTGCTGCTGCCTTTCTGTTTTTTGTGCAAACCTCAGAGCTGGCACGTTAATCTGCATAGCTGGAGGCATAACAAAAAGTTGATATTCCGCTGAGAAACGGGAGTGAACATCTATCATCCATTCATGAAAGTGGATGCGCTTCCTTAGGCACTGTGAGGACAATCTTGCTTTGGAGTTGTCAAGATCATGAAGTCTCACATTCCATCACATGACATTGACATGCAGCAATGGCCAGGATTTAGCATCACGAAATACCAACTTCACACAACTACCAGCAGCCACTTGAAATCAAACTTAGGTTGAAAACTGGTGCCACAACCAGGTGAGGAGTGACCAAGAAAACCTGGATTTTTCTACCAGGATTCTTGTTGCGCACTTTGATCTTGTCGTAAAACCTGTGGATGCTTGGGAGTGGCACTAACAAGCTATCGAGCATCAAGTGTTTGTGGAGTGATAATTTGAAAACTCAAACCCTGAAACCTGAGCATCCCTTTTTTACACTCCCACCCGCAGGAGCAAATGTCTAAGAAGGCAGGAAAGTCAAACGTTTAACAAAAAACACAAAGAACCAGAGTGGCACAAACTTTCAATCACCCGTGCTCTGCGCTATGTCAATTCCTATGGAAGTCATCCTGAATGCATATATCCTGAACATGTCGGATGGAGATGATAATCGTTTGCAGAGAAACTGTGAAGCAACTTTTCACTAAAGCCACCTGTCTTTGCCTCAACCTGGACCCATTCAGCTCCAACAGCACACTCATAATGTGTTTATTTTTGTCCTTTTCGATCTCAAAACTTGCTGACAAAGCACATGTTCATCATGAAAGTTTTGCCAGTGCCAGTGCCGCCCCATAAATATAGGCCTTTTTGCCCAGCTACAGGCTGCAAGGGCACATCAGCCACCGGCTTGCTTGGTGGAGGTGTCTTCGCTTTGCCACCAAAAAGGCCTCCAAAAAAGCCACCGCCACCACCTCCGCCCCCACCATTGGGGCTTGCAGGTGCTTTGGAAGCTCTTGTCATCTTTGGTGAATAACCATCAATCTGTTTCGCCAGGTCATCCAACATCTTCATGCAGACCTCTTGCCTGGGATCCTGTTGTATTTCTCCATTTGCTTTCATTTGGAGATATGTCTCTAGGCATCCACCAGGCATTGGCGATGAGCTCGATGAACTATTCCACCGTCTCTGAGCCAGTGGCTGACTGGCACATGACTCAATCCTGTTCACATCCAGATTCTGAAACAAAGGAGTTGGTGTAGCTCGAGCATACCGTGGCCGAAGTCGGGAAAGGGAAGATCCATGAAATCGATAGCCGACAAGTCGACAGCGAAGCACTGAAGGCATAGAAGACATAAGCCTTCCTGGCTCACGGCGAGCTACAAAGCTAGCACCGAAGCAACTTGGGCCGAAACACATAACATCAAGGTACTTTTTTACGAGACAATTGTATACTTCCTAGGACAAAATCCTGCAAAGTGCTCTCTTGCAGGCGTAAACCAGCATTTGATTCGACTGTCACAGACTGGACAGTTCCCATAGATGCTGGTGATCATGTGCTTCGGCTTCTACCGCCTGCCATTGTGGCAGAATGTGCCACATCCGCCCCTTTTTTGATTGTACCCCTGCACGCGAATAGCTCAGGGCTTGAGGTGAGCAGCAAGCACTTACATTGGCCCCTTAAATTTTGGGCGTGGTGCGTTTTCTCATCCAGCCTGATTTACTATATGTTTTTGCAAGTACACCGCACACAAGAACAATACACTACACACTAGAATCATAGAATCATGGACTTTCTGCATACATTTCCAGTGAAACAGATTCGCATGGCTGCCAGTAGGTCTACTAGGAAGAACCCATGAGACTCCTTGTAGGTGCTGACCTGCTAATCTTCATCGGCGTTCATCGCATTGATCGGCTCTTGTGGCACGAATTGGAGCTCCTGCGCACTGATTTCAGCATTGTCGGCTGGTTTTCTGACCCTCAAAACGGCAATTGACGCTCCTCACATTAGGGCGGAGCGAGTGCGGCTGCGGAGGCTACGCCTCAGATACCAAGCAGCTCTGCCACATGACACCTTGCCTTTCTTGTATTGTTCTGAGGATGTCGAGAAGACTGAAACCGCCCAAGACCCCATGAGCTTGATGATGGGTTGAGATGGTCATGCGGTGCGTAGTTGCTCACCAATGGATTTCCAACTAGGGCACCGAGCTTCTGCGCCTGCGCCTGCAGGGGAAAAACTGAAGCAGGAAAAGCATTGCAGTAACCAGAAGCTGCAAATCACAGATCAATCAGTTTTGACTCAGTGCACCCAATTACATCCAAATTTACCAGACTCATGTTTTTGAAGCTTGACGCCGAAGTACTCCGGGTGTCTCGATATTTTGTACCACCAACTGTCCAATCCTCAGCAGATATCGCAACAATGCTCAGTTCTGTGAATGGTGTGCTGCATGTCCATACCCTTCACAGAAGGATGCATGGCTGGGCACCCTGGCGTCTGTTCCGCCTCAGACAGTTTCTCTCTTAATCGAGCCACCTGGCAGAAGTACGCTCTGAATTTGAGCACTCTTGGGGGTGGTCAGTTGCTATGATGCCACTCTGTTGCTCTGCCTCCCTTCGTTCCTCCTCCAGTGAGGCCAAAAGATCGTCCACCTATGGAGGGAAACCCGAGAAAGCTTCTGGACGGTCAGAAAAGGAAAGCACTGCCACAAACTGCCATTCAATCAAGGTCTTTCCTGTTGAGAATATGTTCTTTTCTCTCCCCTTCAAGCCCAAGCTCACCTTGCCCTTCTCCACCGAAGTGGACTGTGAACCTTCGGCCACCTGGCTGAACCAAAGTTCGAACAATCCACTGGGAGCAACCTCTTAGCTTGGGGTTGTCCAGGTGGTTGTTTGGAGACTGCGTTTGTTTGACAAGCAAGTTTGAAGGAATGCCTTAGCAAGGAATGTGTTGCTTTCACGTCTGTATGTATGTAGAATTACATGGTGTGTCTCTACAACGTAGAAACAAACACGTCACTCAACAAGCCCGAACAACAAGGGACAGACTTGGAACGAAGCAAGGAACGAAGCAAGTCATGAAATCGCGGAACAAATCCAACCTCTGGATCTTGCTCACCCGATGCCTGTCGGTTTCTGGCCTTCATCGAAGCAAAACATGTTCACACTGTGAGTCAAAATCCAAACTTGGAATGACTTAGAGATCTATCGTCAGCAGCCGGTGTTTGCTTGTCAGTTCTCACAGCCAGGCTGAATTGGTCTTGCATGCTCAAAGATGCAAAAATGGTAACGACTACCTCTCATTTCTGATTGTGGGTCCTTGATTCTTAGTTTGATCCTGAGTCATGGGAGTATTTCGTTTGCAAATATTTGCAAGATATCAATTTGTTGAACACCTAGTCTTAGTCTTAGGATCGTGTATCGCCAAGTCAAAAAAAACGAAGATTGCAGGCTACGCCTCTGCCATCTGTCGAAGGCGCCGCTCCTCTCGCAGCTGTGCCTGGAATGACACAAGGCCTTCACACCAAAACCATCCGAAACTTAGGATCTTGTGAACTTTCATACCTAGTGACCTTCTGACCTTTACCTTAGGCACAAAATTGAAGTCAGAACGTCCTCCCAGCTCTCTTGCGCTTGCTGGAACTTTGCCATTGCGTGCTCGGCGAAGGAAGTCAACTGCTTTCCCTGGAAGCTCCGGTGGATTGGGCCAAAAGTGAGACAGCGAGATTAATCTCGAAAAATTCATCCAAAGCCGCAAGCCACACTATTGCTTTACCACTCCACGGCAAAAGCCTGGCTGAGCCACTTCTCTTCTAGCGCTTGCAGAGCTTTTTCCTCAGGTGCTGCTGCGTTTTCATGCCACTATTGATTGAATCGCCCGGCTTCGAACTTTCGGTGTACAAAAAGAAACGTAAGTCTACAAAGCACACACTACCAGGTTGCCTTCATGAACAACAATTCATACTTCATGGCTTTTCATAGTTGGCCAAGACAAAACATTGCAAAGCCGAACCAATCTCTTAGCCGACTTGAAAGATCTGTCACTTCAAGACACCCGCCCAAAAGGTGCACAGCCATCCATGCTGTGGGCCGGACACCTTTGGCGCAGCTGGTAGCGATCTCCTACCATTCCACGCATCTTTGCATAAAAAGATCAAAAAAGCAACATACGTTGATATCTATGTGTGTATATATATATATATAAAGAGTCACACCATCTTTTTCTAAGTTCACTCCGCAGCGAATTTGTCAAAATTCATAAAATCTTCATACGAGAAAATGGGAAATTTCCCCTGTTTTACCCAAAGTCGTTCTGAGCCTAAGGCCAAACCCCCACAGGCAAAGAAACAACCCGGAGCCACCCTTATTGGAAGGGCCAAACCCCTAATCCAAAATAAAAGGCATGGTACTCCTTAGGAGAAAAAATTCCCATCAAAAACAAAAGAAACTTTTCTTTGCAGAACGGCTTGAAACTCGTCCCTTACCACGTCCCCCTTTCCTTCCGACCTTGGGAGGAGGCTCAAGTGTGGCAAAAGTGGGTGAAAACAAATGATTGCGGTGCATGGAAATGAAAGATTTGATACGCGGATCTTGTGGAGTCAATTTGAGCTCAGCCAAAATGGCCAGCCCTTCATTGATGTACATTCTAGCAGTTTTAGCTGCTTGCCAACGGCCTTGAATAAGAATGGTGTCAAGTGATTGGTGTTTACTGAACCACCAAGTTGCTCCTCCGCGACGGAGGCTATATGGCCGAAATTCAAAAGCCTTTAACCCTAGAGCTTCAATTGCCTCTTGAAAAAGGCCTCGCCATTTAGCGGGAGACATTGTTAATTTTTGCATGCCAGAGGTGAGTTTCATCCAATGAAACAAAGGACGGGTGAGGGTATCATGACCCAACACCACACTTTCAGCAGCCCCAGCACGTTTGCCGCCCTTAGTAAGCCCCAAGGATAGAACAATGCGCCTGCCGTGACTTTCAGCCACAAAGTCTTTTCGCCGGACTTCAAGGAGCTCACCAGTACGGAGCATCCCGTAAAACCCGAGGAGGAGGGAAACGGCAAAGGCAAAGTGCTGCTTAAGGACTGCCCACCCACATAATGCATGCAACACATGCTCAGGAAGAGGTGGAGCACGGTTAGGAATCTCATTAACAGCCCAAGTTTTAAGCAACCGCCATGCACCAGGTAAATGTCCACGAATTTTAGGATCCATATCCTGGAGCCCTGCTACGCAATCACTGCCATGAGCACGTCCTTGGCCACTAGACCATAGATGCTCAATGAACTCACAAACGAGCCCATCGAGTTTCTCCCGTTGTTTAGGCAAGGAGAGTTGATTGAATTTAAGAAATTTGAGGAAGTCATCAATAGCACGATCATAGCGCTTGCGTGTGCCAGGTTGAACGGTGAGGTTACGTAAAGGACCCAATCTCTGCCGCTTTTCAGGGGTCATACCTTCTAAAATTCGTTTAGGCATTCCTGAACTTGGATTTGACCCTGCGACCCCAACGGCTGGGTTTATCAGCAGGGTTTTGGTCAGTATGGACGTATGCCCATACAGCCTGAGAGGAACTTACCAAGAGGAGAGCGTTGATGCGACAAAGTGTGCGACGTAACCTAACTGAACTGCTCCGACCACGTGTCAAGGCATGCAGACAAAGCAAACTGTCCGTGAGGTGCACCATTCGCTTTCGCAACATGACCTTCTTACCGACACGCCACATTAGCGTAGTGAGTATGGCTCGGAGCTCCAAGGCATTGATATGGTCTGTAGTGTTGGTCCACTTCCAACCTGCGACCACTTTCCACTTCCATAAACGGCTTGGAAAGGAAGCTCGAAGCCTGTGATAACGTACTTGTTCAGATGACTTTCCCATAATTAAAATATCTTCTCCTTTCATGCTGACGAGGTTGGTGAGCTTAAAAGCCAGGTCTTGTTCATGACCCATTCCCCGTCCTCGTAATGGACGTAAAGGCAACCTTAGCAATCGCGACTGCACGGACAAGTTGTTCTCAGGCTTGAGCTTGTCGACCACATCCAGGAGACATCTCCCGACTAAGCCCCAGGGGCCCCAGGAGTTGACTCAGCAACCATGCCACCACAGGGACAGCCCAACTGCCGCCCACAAGGGTCAAACGACAATCTTTCCAGTCCTGAGTGCCACGCAAGGATTTAGGCATGCAACCAGACCTCAATCTCAGGGAGTCTAATATCTCAAGAACGGGTTAATGAGACAATGGCAATTGCGGTATTGGTACGGCGGAAAGCGGTAGGCATCTCCTGCCCAACGCTCCAGCTCCACCATGGTGCACTGTTGTACGCCAGCAGGCTTATGACCTGCTGTCCTGCGGGGCCGAGACGTAGTAAACGTAGGAAAGGAGGTCGTGGGATCAAGCTTGATCCAACCTTCTTTGCAAACCTCCTCCAAATCCTGATGAGCATGAAGACGAACTTCTCGAGGAGTGCTGTCCACATGGAATTCTACACCTTCGCTTTCCACTAACTCCCAAGTGATCCAATAAAGCCTTGGACGACAGCACCAAAGCATGTACTTGGCATCGCATTTCCATGGTTCATCACCAAAACTGTCTGACATAGCCATACGGTCAGCATCATCCATAGAGGCAACTGATTCCATGAGAGTGTGGACCGGTGCCCACGGGAAACAAGTTTTGAAGAGATGCTCTATCCTCTTGACATGTACAAAGAGGCTAGATCGATGATCTCGCAGGGCTCCTTTACGGTCAGCGTTCAGTCCACTGACCCCTTGGCAAGGAGGACCGGCTCCGAGCAGGATCAAGGAAGCTTGAGAGTACTGCCCGCTCCACTTGTGGACCATGTCATAGTCAATGAGAGCAACGTCCAATACTCGTTCGGTTTCAGGAAAGTGGGACTCCACCACTCTCCCGGCTTCAGCGCTGACTTCTACGCTGATATGACCGATAACGTCGACTTCCAGCAGTTCAAGACCGACGCGTAACGCTCCGATCCCATCAAAAAGACCTACGCTAAGGATCTTATCCCCTGAACGACTCTCCGGCCTTTCACCACGTAGATAGCCTTGGCTGGCTAGCACACCCATTGGAGTGAGCCCTGCACTTGCACAAATCCCTCCTCCTGTGGAGGATGCATCGCTGCACGTAACCTGGGGGTCCACCGGCAACCTGAAATCCAGCCGCGCTACGGGGATAAGGGCAAGGAACCGAAGCAGTTCCAATTTGCAAATTGGAGGAAGTGGTAGCCGATGTCGAGGAGTCTGGTTAAACCCTTCAATGAATCGCCAAACCTGATTGAGACATCCAAGCAGGGGGCGCCTAAACATTGATAGGTACACCAAACCTCCACAGACCACCTGCATCTGTCGCTGAGACACCAAGTGCGAGTTGCACAAAGCCAAACCTGCTGAAAAGTACTTCAGGAGCTTTTGCTCCCGGGGATAAGCTACGCCAAGATGTCCATCAATCTGAGCTCCTTGAACTTCTGCACGAACCTCCCGGCACACAGATTTCGTGGAACTTCCCAGGAGGAATACTGCTCCCGTAACGCCAGCAGGGCAGGAGGAGTAGTCCCCTCCAGTTCAACCACTTGGGTCGCCTTGACCTTCTCCAGCAAGTCGAAGTTGTCCAAATAGACTCTCCAATTGCGCCAACTCTTTGAAAAGGTTTTATCCTTCCTAAGCTCCTCTTCAGCACGGATGGATTCGTCATCAGGACTCTGAAGGACCAAATTTCGATGAACATGTTGGGCAAGGCTTACGCTGTTCAAAAAACCCATCGGCAAGACGCATGAAGCCAGATAGGTCTCCCGACCCTGAAGGGAGTCAGGGAGAACAGCATCAGGTACCACCTTGTTGAACCCAGATACTTGATCCAGCAATCCGGCACCCGCATGACATAAAAGAAGCACCTAACATCCTCGCTGCTTACCAAAAGGTCTTCACCCGGCTGGATAAAGAAGGGGTTCATTAAACTCCATCCAGGGAGAGAATTGACATCTCCCGCCAAGCTCTCGCAAATGGAGTTTAGTGGGATGAGATTCATTATGAGGCGGTAAACCTCCATTCCATTAGAAATCTCATCCTTGGTAACTCCAAAAACCTGGAGATGCCGAAGGCTCATACAAGTTGTATTTAATACAACCTGAAAATACACATACAACTTGGGACCTGAAAATACAGCCTGGGGTCTGGGGGGCCATGGGCCCACCCCTGAAGATGTATCTTTGGACAAACATCTCTTTTATGACCACAGCCTTTTGAATTGGGGCAATGATCTGCACATGCGTGGGCATGCGCTGCAATTACAAGGGTTGATTGTGCACCATGTGCTTGGGCTGGGCGGGTGGGATGTGAAAGTTCCTTGCCTTTGCAAAAAATATTGCGAATGATTTCTGCAACCAACGTGCCGAAAACGTGTTATTTGCAGGATTTATGCAACCCTTCTATAGAACCGAAGCATTTGCAAGTAAAGCTAAGCCGGCAAATGGGATGTGAGCGTTCCTTGAACTTGCAATTGCAAGTATAGCTTGATCACTGCAAGGTAGAATTCGACGATTTCAAGAAAGCTCCATGAAAGTTCGTATATTGGAAATTTCCCAGCTACACTAAACTTCCTTTGGCCAAAAAAACGTATTTGTACATAAAAATTTACGATATATATTAAGTGAGAAATTATAATGGGATTTCATCGAACACTTCAGGTTATCGTGCGTATAGGCGGCAAACAGGAATGCATCATGAAAAAACTGCTCCCCATGTGTTTTTCCTCGTTGCGGCGCAGCTGATCACTCGTTTGAAGATTTGCCCCAGCTGATAACACGTTTGAGGATATACCTTTTGGACCACGAGACCTTCACGGTCTTTGGGTGGCAAGCTTTGGCAACACCCCTCATCGCTTTCATCATATCCTCGTCTAAAAAATTGGAGGTTGCCATCGGGTTGACCGAGGAGACATGCATGTAGTCCAAAAGGTGCACCCAATAGTGATGCTTCGGGCGAATCCGGTACAAAGGCAACTTTCTGTCAAATGCGTTGCGGGCCAATGCAGAATAGCAACTGCAAAACAAATTCCCCAGGAAAAAACTTTGGTTTCTCTGGCTTTCTGTCAGGTGTGGCCTTTGGCCCTGACTCCAAATCGAAATCACGCTGCTTAATGAAAAGCAAAGCACGGCCACAAGCCTCGCATGGTAAATGGTTTCTCCACTTTCTTCTTCGTCCATTTGTTTTTCCTTGGTTGAAGTTTGTCTTGGGTCAATTATAACACTATTAAACATGGCCACTAAACATGCAGAGTTTGACGATGCAGGGAACTGGCTGAAACAAATTTCGAGTTGAAATGTCAGACTACTTTTCAAGGGACGTTGTGTGAATAGACCTGGGCGATTCACGGATAAAAGTTTGATTAATGTTTGGCATTGGTGATTCAAATTTCATCAAACATAGCATCTTTGCATTTCAATAGTGTTTGATGATATTGTCGCAAATACGAAAACGCGCCGAGATGCAACACCAATTGCAACTTTCCTCAGATCTCCAGTGCAAACATTCTGAAGTACAGTATAAGATCATGCGAGCAAAAAAACCTGCACATGGCGACGGTTAAGAAAAAAATCCATTGACAAGGATCGTCACATATTCAAAAAGGACCCGCGTCCGCGCAGCTTTTATTTGACTGTCCAGCTCAACGTAACCATCGAAGCCACCAGCACTTGTCAAACCCAATGATCCAACTGACAATGGTTTGATTGACAGGTCTAATTTCATGCTGCGTGCCCACTGCTGTGCAGAAAGAGTGAACCGCAAAAGGACTGAGTCTGACGAGGCCGCAGCATCCATGTTCAGGTACTTGTGTAGCTTACCTTGCCAACTTCGGCACGAGTCAAAAGCACCACTAACTCTCACTAATCAAAAAAGGAAAGAATGCAAGCAAAATACAAGAGTGCAAGAGCTCCGTCAGCACTGAAGCCACCACGTCCCCAAGAATGCCGATGTGCAGAACGTGCATGACTTAGTTGAAATCCAAAAACAGCAGTGGACACATCACTTGACCATGTGGACTACTCGGTTTGACGAAAACCGTTCAACAAAGCCCTGACAAAACAACAGCGGCGCTTAACAAATCACGGCGAAACAAAAAAGTACAACTCCAATTATCTTCTTCAGGTCACCGTCCCACAGGCAACGCTCTTTGTGGAATCCGAGTACAGCTTTCCATCGCGATGGGTCCTCCTCTGTGAGCACCGATGAAGTTGTTCTCCAGTTTGCAACCTGGCTGAGGTCGCCACTGTTTAACCATGGAAGCGCTCGATTTGCAAAGCAGCAGTCACAAATAAAATTGCATCTGTAGTAGCGAGTCAAATCCTGACGGCTCTGTGTAAAACCATGAAAGCTGGACGTATCACAACAGTTTGTAAAACTTAAAGCTGTTAAAACTTCCATTTTACACGGGGTGGACTAAACATCAAGACATTGCCATCTAAATTCTCAAGCGAAGAGTCATGCGCAACATAGCGGGCTTCTGCATCCCCCTTCCAGTAAGTGAAGACACCTTTCAGTGCAAGTGGCATGCCTGCCAACTTACCACGTTTACCCAGCAAAGGGTGTCCTGCATGATCATTGAAAGGGCGCTGCCCAACGCGCAGTGAGCGCATATCCCAGGACAACACTTCCAAGATTGCATCCCGTGAAGCTTTCGTAATGGCAGAGGTTGTTAAACCAACAAAGCAATGACGGCTTGACCATGCTCCCCCATAAGCAAGAGGAGTGCTCCAGCTCCAGAAAGTGCCAGTCTCCCCATGCCAATGTGGAACTGCATCTTCATGCCACATAATCGGAAGAGTGTGTGGAAATTCATCTGGTTCCAATTCCAATCGCAGTAAGTGTCGCTCATTTTCACGTTCCCAGAACTGCTTAACTGTATCGCGTCCATCAGAAAAAAATGATTTCAGTGCTGCAGAATCACCCAACTTGACCACGTAGTCGATTATGTCCGAAGGCAGGATGAAACCCACATCCTGCAACTTCTCAATCCTTTCGAGGCCCTCTGTGCATAACAAAGGAATCCTCGTTCAAGTCACAAAATCAAAGAAAGTTCTTGTATGTTGGAAGGAAAACTTCTACAGCAAATGCGGCAACTTGGGTGATGTGTCGGTGTGTCAATTTTCTTCTGCAGCAAAGGATCTTGGCAACATAGGGCTGGATAGGAAGTTTTATCCTCAGCACACGCCGTTTATATAACAGGTTCAATACATTTTTGTTCCTTGGGGTCGAGCACAAAAAGAAACATGCAGCGGAACCATGTGCCCCAACTTTCACAAAAATGCCAACGACTGAACACTGACACAGTCATAAATCCAAAGTAAGTTTCCACCGAAACATGTCTCTCTCTGCACTTCGTTTCGAGAACTCATGGATTGCTTCGCCAGACACACCGTCTTTCTTGAAAGCAGATGCGATTTCGGCCCCCTTCTTCACGCTAATTGCCTTATAGGAGGACACGTGGAACTGCATGGGTCAGTCTTCAGTCATGTCCTCAAGACGCACTGCAGGCTGTTGATGCACCGTTGCTCAGTGACTCTCACAAATGCAACTAAGGTTCACCTGCCCCTATCTCTTCTGCCAGCATTTTGCATCCGTGACTGTCTATCTCGGAGGCAGACCTGCTGGCACGCACTTGCTCTACAACTTAACAATTACACGTGGAAACAAAAATTCACCAAGGCACATTTTTCTGCGTTTCTTTGGCAAACCATCACTTGGTGGGCAAGTCGAGGTTGGTACGTACCTGGATCACTGAAGATCAAATCTTTACCACCTGTTGGTATGGCAAAGTCAACGTCGTTGCATTAATACAAGCTTGCAGCTAACAATCATGTGCATAATACATGCAGCACTTGGAACCACAAACTCTTTTCTGCACACAAGCGTGTTTGTCATATCGCCAGTGTGGACCGCAATCCAAAACGAAAGATTGGCTGAAATTTGGTGATGGGAACATCATTTACTTGAGATGGGCAATGATGCAAAGAAAAAGAAACACATGTTTTGCCAAAGCTCAAAAACCACCCAAGCTCCAGCAAGCACTGACACTGTTGTGGCTTTTCCAAAATGGAAAAAGTACCCTTGAAATGACTGTAGGGCAGGCATGTGCATGATCGTGATCACACATGCAAACACATACTTTCTGTACGCGTGCCCGCAATAATCCCCCAAAGCTGCATTGACCAACAAACAACGGTGACTTGGTAATTGGATCAGTTGTTGCTAGTCTCAAATGTCTAAACGATACAAACTGATTCTTTGACAATTTTGTTGATGGTGGTGTTCAATCAAAACATTCAAGCAGCTTTGTCCTCACCCTTCTTGGCCTTTTTATTTTTGGGGCCTGCATTGCCGCCGCCTGATCGCTTGATGCCTTTCGTCATACCCAGCGCTGCTTGTTTCGGAGCCTCGTACTCCTTGCCTTAAAATTCAAGGTGCTGAGATGATAGGGTCACATGTATCAATTGCGAAAAACACCGAAAGCACAACAAGAAACAAAGCTGACAAAGAAGCTCTATTCAAGAAAGCTACTGATCTTCAAGAAAGATCGCACCAATGGTATGTAGTCCTCTTCCACATCGACATCAGCCGCAGTCAACTTCCTGACATTGGTGTAGAGCGACCTCGCACCAATTGAGAATATCGTTGGAAGTATGGACTATAGAGGTGAGGAAATATTGATATGCAAAAATTCACTGACAACAAACAAATGCGGTTTTGTCACGAGTTGAGGTGTGTATAGTAGCAATTATCTTTTGCAAGTGCAACATCCAAAGTATGAACTCAAATGAAAGATCCAAATCCCAAATTCACAAACTCCAAACATTCTTGCTTGTCACAAGTGGGGCCCAAAATCCAAAATCCCAAAGTCGAAACCCCGGCCATCAAAGTTAAGGATAGTGATGCTCTTCCGTATTCTTTCAACTGCAAGGTGGTATACTAAGACTAAGTAGTAATGTAAATATATGGAATCTATATGTACACTTGTATCCAATCAAAATGTTTCACAAGTCAAAGGCAAGAAACTCAAATTGTTCCACATATTTGCTCAATTCTTGAGCAAGGCCACCACCGAAATCCAAGGTGCGGATCTGAGTTGTGAGGTTACCGCACTCGCCCTTCTTCGTCAAGATCTGCTTCTCAAGGTCCCTCCCCTTTTCTAAAGGGCTTACTGGCTCAACCTTCACACGCTTTGGGGTTTTCTTCGGCTTCTCTGGCTTTGCTGCTTCGCCGGATGGGGTATCACTCGGAGCAGGACCCTCACTTGCTGCAGGAGTTCCGGGAGCTGCAGCTACTGGGGTTGGTGGAACCGCAGAAACATGACCAGTCGAAACACCAGCTGGATGGCAAAGAATCGTAGGTGCATCTGGCATCCTGAGTACTGACAACTTCCAACAAAACGTTGCTACATGACGTTGACAATTGACATTGGTTGAGCATGTCAATGGAAACAATTTCAAAATGGTAGCTGAGTGCACCACATCAGGTCATTCACCAGGTTCTTGTTTGATGAATCAATCTCCATGCCAATGTTCATGCTCCGACCTTTCAAGCACGCATTTACTGGATGAAATCTCAGTGCGTAACTACAAGTGCATGGTAGCCATCGTCAGCAAAAACAACCTGGAAACCGCAATGAATGCAAATAAGTGACGGCTCCTGTTTGCCATGTTCACCTCCGTCTTCTCTTGAAACATGAGATACGACTCTGCGCCCGGATGGTTTCTATCGGCTCGTGTGAGCCCCATCACACGCTTCGAGGCCATAACACGCTTCCCCTCCTCTGGGCCGTACAGCTTCAGAACTTGTTGTTCTGTCATAGGCACTAAAGCCTCATGGCTCTTGTACTCTCGCTCTTGCTCTTCTTCCGCCTGGAATGTCGCCTGAAAACTAGAAATGTCACCTCCGTGATCCATTAGCATGGTAACAAGCTCCGCAGGAACTTTGGAAGCACCTTCTGTCAGAAGCTTCGTTCTGAGCTTTTCAGGAGCCATCTTCAAGCGTTGACTGTTTTCCTTCAGGCGGACCAAGGCATTGTACGCTGCCCGTCTGGAGTTTGACCTGTCCTTATCCTTTTCCTTGAGATGCACAATGGTGTTGAACTGCGCCAACTTCGAAGCAGTCAATTTCGTAGGTTCAGCCTTATAGGCTGTCTGAGTTGGAAACCACAATGGTCAAACATTATGCAAACACCAACTGCGGTGGGACTGTCTGGTTAATAGCCGTTGCACGTTCATGTTAAAACATTCAGCTAGGGTGCCTCTGCATGTAGTGTCGCTGGATTTCCCTTGGGTCTGTTGGTGGTGATGCTTACAAGTGAAGTAAAATCAAGCAAGGTCCCACATGCACACACTGTCAATTCAGATCGTACAATTTCAAAGATTTCGATGTGGTTTCACATGCATCAAAGGCACTTCACTTGCCCGTGGTTCTTCCGGTTTCTCCTTCGTGTTCTCGGCATCTACAACCTGTCACAAAGCAATCTTTGCAATTTGTCACAAGGATTTGGTCCTTGCACATGGCATCAAAATGACTTTTATGGCTGACCCAACACCCAAAATAGATACCAAGGCAAGGCACCTTGGTCTTTTGTTCAACGGGTGGTTGCGTCGCAGCCTTGATCAAACGAGGCATGTCCCAACTCCACATGTGAACATGCATGACAACTGGCAACCCCCCAAACACTTAACCAAGAAACTGGTGGATCACAAGGCTTCGGTTTGCCCCAGCCCATTTGAAGAAGCTCCGCTTCAAGTTGATTCGTTGGCTGTGGAGGTTTAGATGCTGCAGGATTGCCGCCACTGGCTGCTGCTCCCCAACCCAACTCGCGAAGTTGCTGATCCTGGAGCTGATCCTGGACCTGCTCCTTGGGCACAGGTGTCTAGACTTGAGACGCTAGATTTACTCGTGGAGCAACCTGGAAACATACCTTCTGCATTCAACATCTAAATCACTGTCCTTGGGGTTCTTGTTGGGCACCCTCACAGCGTCAGCCAGCTGTTGCAAAGTCATATCCTCACAGTCATCCTTCTTCTTCAGTTTCTCCTCCTCTGCACGTCTGCTTGCGAGTTCCTTTTGAATCTTCTCAATTTCCAAACGTTTCATCTCCAACTCTGTCTGTTTCTCCTGATCTCCACGGTTCATCTCCAAATCCTTGTTCTGTTTCTCCTCTTGATGTTTGGCATTAAGCTCCATTTGAAGCAAATCCACCTCCAAACGTTTCATATCCAACTCCATCTGTCTTTCCCGCTCTTTGCGTTTGGCCTCGATCTCCAATGGAATTTTACGAAGCTTCTCAATCTCCATCTCCTTCAGTTTCTCCTCCTCTTGGAGCTTGGCCTCCAGCTCCTTTTGGATCTTCTCAGCTTCCAAACGTTTCGTCTCCAACTCCTTCCGTTTCTCCTCCTCTTGGCGGTTGGACTCCAGCTCCTTTTGAATCTTCTCAGCTTCCAAACGTTTTCGTCTCCAACTCCTTCCGTTTCTCCTCCTCCATGCGTTTGGCCTCCAGCTCCTTTTGGATCTTCTCAGCTTCCAAACGTTTCGTCTCCAACTCCTTCTNTCTCAGCTTCCAAACGTTTCATCTCCAACTCCTTGCGTTTCTCATCCTCTTGGCGTTTGGCCTCCAGCTCCTTTTGAAGCTTCTCAGCTTCCAAACGTTTCATCTCCAACTCCTTGCGTTTCTCATCCTCTTGGCGTTTGGCTTCGAGCTCAGCTCGAAGCTTCTCAGCTTCCAAACGTTTCATCTCCAACTCCTTCCGTGTCTTCTCCTCTTCCAACTTTTTCTTTTGCTCCTCCAATCGGCGTTTCTCCTTGTTGAACTCTTCCATGCGCTGCTCCTGAAAATGAACATGTAGGCTGATGCACATGACAATAAAACAAATTGATTTCTATCATTTCTATCTCAGCTGCATGATACAGTATTGCATAGTATTAGCATTATACGGAATGGGAAGCAAAAAAAGGAAACCAAACCAGGTCGAGATTCTGGGGATGTCAATTTCACCCATGAAACTGCTCCAACTGGATGTGCATATGGTTTTGGATCTTTGTATTTCTCGGCACACTCCAGCACCCAAGCATAGTACTGAACTTCGTGATTATGTGCATGTTGAAAGACTGCGCTTATGTCATCAATTTGATGTTTCTCAAAGTTTTGACACAACATGTCTCTTGTCACTGGAAACGAATCTGTCAATGTCACCTCACCAATGGCAGTTTTGGTACCACCCAGCAAAATGGCCACTCGTTCCAGAACCCTGGACTGCTTTGTCCGGATCTCCCACGTTTTCGCCCCACTGACTATCATCTCGGCGAATGGGTGTTTGACAACTAGGCCCAACTTGGGATGGTTCCTCTCCTGAGCCACGGCGGTCCCTTTCTCTGCGTGTTGCTCCTCCAAGAGGAAAACAATTCAAATGGATAAAACATGTCAACATCAAAGGTGGTGTCATAAAATCAACTGAAATCAATCAATGCCCGAAATGCAACAATCAACCACCACAACTGACGAAACTCGTGTCTCCTCTGGCAGTGCAGGCAGTGTTTCCGCCTACAGGCAAACATTACGTCCGACTAGAAACCCGTCCTCCATATATGTCCAAACACTTCCAGGCTTCATCCATCGCCGAATGTCCGAGGTAGGAAAATTCGTATTCCCAAACTTGCAGGGGTGATCCAAGGACACGACATCGAAATGAACTCACATCAAAGGTCTCTTAAGGTCATCTGTGGGGTTGGGTTTAGGGTTTAGAGGGCTGAGGTTTAAGCTTTAAAGGGTTCAGGGTTAAGGGTGTGGGTTAAAGGTGTTGGGGTTTGGGGAGTTGGTGTAGGGTGCTGTAGGGTTTAGGGTTTAGGGTGCTGTAGGGTTTAGGGTTTAGGGTGCTGTAAGGTTTAGGGTTTAGGGTGCTGTAGGGTTTAGGGTTTAGGGTGCTGTAAGGTTTAGGGTTTAGGGTTTAGGGTTTAGGATTTATGTTTATTTTATTTTTATTTGGTTCGTTTTCCCTTTTTTTGCTTAGAAATTCTATCTGCATGGATGCTTCCAACACGCCACACAATCATACATCTCCAGGCCTCTGCGATGGTGTCACCAGGAGCATATGTGGCCATTGTTTCCATTGACTCCTGCTGCGTCTCCATTGCAGTGGGGCCAGCAAATCGCGATGCATCAAGTCCAGACGCAACCTGCGCCACTCCTATGGCATCTTGCGATGCCATCGTCTCAAGAAGTTCTTTCTTCACTTCAATGTTTGTCATTGCGACGACGCTCTGAGCCACTCATATGAGCATCAACATCAATGATTTGTTGATGATACCAGCATGATTAGCATCAACATGAATGATATGTTGATGATATCAACATGATCATCTTAAGAAACAACAATCATAACAACATATCATCACCAAAAACACCCGTGAACAAGCAGTGACCATCAGTGACCTCAAAATACATCCTGTTCATGTGGCCCTACTTAACATCAGTGACCAACCAGTGACCATCAGTGACGCTTTGATGATAACATATGTTCATAAATATTATATCAAAATATATTATAACATATCAAACATATCATAACATATTTACACATTATCATAACATATTTAAACATTATCATGACATATCAATACATATCACAACATGTTATATCATATCTCAGAGCAAATATCCACAAATAAAATACATATCATGACAAAAACGGATATCTCAACCTGCAAAAATGGTTTTGTTTTGCGCCTTAATCGGATGTGGTTCAATGTCGCAACACCACCTTCTGGCACCATTCAATTGTAGGTGTGAAATGCGAACGCATGCTGTCGTATGCAGCCTGAGTTAAATAGTCTATAATCTCACATTGCATCTCTTGTTTCGCAGTATCAGAGCTATACATCATGAGCCGCTGTCGACGCTCCAACCTGTCGTGAAACTTGTTTAGAATGGCCACGAACACCCCGTGTAGCACAATGACTGGTCACTTGCATTTGGACACGCCCACAAAAAGAATGCTGAGCCAGGAGTGCCCTTGTGTCCGTAGCAGGTGTTTCTGCGTCCTGCAGCAATGTCAACAAAAATGGTTGTTTGTTTTGAGCCAGGAAATTCCATGTGTCACTAGTACGTGTTTCTGTGTCCTCCACCAATGATGAATAGCCTTTCCAAACTGGGGAGGATATTCCTGCACAGTCCGAAAGCATGAAAATTCAAAGCATTTACAATGATAAGATTTGAAACGCAAACGGCAACTGGCTGTGTTTCCAAGTCTGCAAAAAGAACATACAAGTGTCCTGCGTGCTGCTAAGCCCAGAAGCCTTGAACACGCCGCCGTCCACTGCCATCCTCATACCTAAGCCAATCGCCAATCATTTTGTTGGAATGGTTGAAACATAAAATGCGCAGTGCTTCAATCGCTCATGGGCAACTTCTGCAACCGAAATCGAAAAGCATATGCACAAGCTCACATATGCTTGACGTCAAGCTGCACAATGGCCGTTGGTGGGTGGTCTGGCGCACGTGCACAGGCAACTAGTGGAACATCCAGCTCCAAGGATGCAGGTGTGTAGACCCAAATCGGTTTCTGGGTTGGTGCCCCAAAAAGGCCTAGGTCATAATCATGCCTGTGCAACGAGGTGCTGGAGGCAGCAAGGAGCTGCAACCATTGCTGCATGACAGGATGGTAAACTAACTTTGAATTTCTCGGCTGCTCAATTGTTGGAATACCACCACGCAACCAACAAAGCATACTCATTGCTACCTTGGTCCACAACAACATGCAAAGTGTGTTTCCAAAAAAAACAAACTGCCACTATCAAGACCTTGGAGAAAAATGCAAATATGTCAAATGACATTCAACAATTCATCAAGCACAAGATACAGTTGTCACTGCAAGGCCACTCCCTTCAGTCACATGTGGCAATGACATCCGTCCCATTGGAAATGCCAGGCTTCTTTGATGTGTACCACTATTTATCCAACAGAAGGATTTGCACACAATCCCAAAATGGGCTAGTCCACCAGCTACTAGACTCCATACGCTCCACAACGCTAACAAAATGCCGGACACTGCATTCATATCATGCGTCTCTGATCGTTCTGTATCAAAGGCCTGGACCGAGCAGTCCTGAGAAAAAGCCGTTGCTATGCTACAAACACCAGCAAAGAACTCGATGCACTGGACTGGGATCAGGTCTTCCTCGAAACAAAGGCAAACTGCATTACAAGTAAATGAAGGAGGTCCCAATCAATCCCCCTAAGTTCCGTGGAGGTCTACACTGACTGTTTGATCCAAAAGAATAAAGTTGGGGCATCATGCAATGCAGCGCCATTGATCTAAGAAATGTCTTCTTCAGAATTTAACCCGTGCAACTTCCATCATTCCTGCATTGAGGCAGTTACATTCAAGGGGAGAAAAAACATGTGAAATAACACAGGAAGTAATGTTTTAACGTTGAAAAATGCCAAATGAGGTGAGGATCGCTGTGTCCAAGGGCAGCTCTGCTAAGCAAACCCCACAAACAAAGCTCCACTAAAGCTGGTGGAACTTTGCTTTTCATCAGTCCATACAGCTCACGCAGTGTCAAGTGATCGCACTGGTCAAGTGCGCTCTGCAACATCCAAACACGTGACTGCTGCATCATGGCTGGCAGGCAAGTGACAACTCAGTCTTTACTATAGATGTTTGAAGTCGTGTGGTTCATGTGCAGTGATATAAGGTCCCGTGCCAGAAAATATGACTGACTCCGTTGATGTATGGAAGCTGGGCAATTTAATCTTACCAAGGTTGTGTTGCCCCATGCACGGGCAAACATATTGAGCACAGACCATCTCGGCATTTAAGTTTCAATGCACTGCACTTGAAAATGAAAATGACAACTTGGTGTATACAATGGCATTTCGATACAAGGCACAAACCTCAAGGTTGAAATAAAACACAGAAAGCTCATGGGGCACGTGGTCTGAATCGCATCCAACTTTTGCGAGGCATCCCGACCTGCACAATACGTGCGCCATCAAAGCACCGCAATGACACTTAAGGTGGCGTTGATATCACATGTCTTCTAGTTGGCACATCAAAGGACAGAGGCATTTTCCAAACAATAAAAACCACGTGATTGCGACATGTCACAGGTGTTGTTTTTGTTCAAGACTTTGTTCAAGACTTCAGAACTGTAGCCCTGGCAAAACAATTGTTGCTAAATTCAGGAACAAAATGCGCAAAAGCCAAAACTGTGTATTCGTACGATGCTGTATTCATGGTCAAACGCAAAAGTCGCATTGTTTTGCGCCGTGTCTCATACTCCAATCACACAGAAGGCATTCAGCTGTCAATCTACCATGGCACTATCCCTTTGCAGAGTTCACTGCAGCTATGCCTTCTTCTTTCGACATGGTGCCATCGTTTAGGCCAGATGCTACTCCTTCCACAATGCTTTTTGCATCAGGGTTAGCTGTTTCGGTCAACTGAACGATTTGTTTGTTGGCCTTCAGATCGTGCAATGCATAGGCAATGTACACGGCGTTTTTTGCGCCTTTACGTTTGTGAGCCTTCACACTATACTGCACAGATTCCACCGGCTTCTGCGCAGCTTTGCGTTTTTCTTCACGCTTGTCGGCAATCATTTGTTGTTGATCTTTTGGGAGGAGAGGATCTGGTGGATTGTCACGGAGTCCATCTGCAATTTCCTGCAGTGCCCAGTGGATGACACATGCTACTTTGTCAATATTCTCAATCAACAATGTGCAACATTCTGAACCTGCACGTCTGGTAAAAAACAAGGCTCTGCTGCATATCCAGGTACTGCATGGTAAAGGGAATTGATGTCCAATTCTTCAAATATGCTGACACATGTTTTGCCAACCTGCAACAACAACAACAACAACAACAACAACAACAACAACAACAAC
>DF243538.1:0-10608 GCA_000507305.1 Breviolum minutum Mf 1.05b.01 | reverse complement strand
CAACAACAACAACAACAACAACAACAACAACAACAACAACAACAACAACAACAACAACAACAACAACAACAAATACAACAAATACAAAGTTCCAAGCCGGGTGTTTCCAAAAGTTTGAGTTTGATGAGGCTACAAATTCTGTCCCCTGCCTTGGAATCTTCATCAACCTGCTCGTCCTGCTCCATGGGCTGATCGCACATGTTGGAAAAGCAAATGGAACTGATGGTAAGCCCCAGAAAAAAAACATGTGGGAAAAATGACTGAAAGGACATTCGGTTAAAATTTGCTCTACGCCTTTGGACTCTACGAAAATTGGTGGGCGCAGGATTTTTTCCAGCACTGGCATATCTAAAATTGATCTGAACACAAAATTCGTATATCCCAATATTCAAATCTTTGGATCATGAAAAGGGAAATGATAGCCCAAAACTGCAACGAGTCAAAGATCAGTGGGGCCTTGGCAGCATCTGCTTTAGGAGCTTTGGCTGTTGGACCCTGACCCAATAGAATGGCACTGGCTGACAGTTCGTGCAGCGAGCATCAAAGCGATCAAAATTCTAGACTACCGCACAAGACCCGCCTCAGAGGATTGAGGTGTTTCAGGCAGATGCCCCTCCTGCACGAGGCTTTGAGATACATGTTTGAAAGCTGCAACTCTGCGAGGAAAACCAAAAGGAAAAGCTGTCCTGTGAGGAGCCTTCAGCATTTGCATCATGCACCTGCACGCTTAAACTTGTTCCCTTGTGAGAAGTTACGATTAATCTGTGGAAACCAATTGACTGCCGCAAAGGTGGACGGAAGTTACAGTGTTATAATGCCGTTCTTGCAAGCACTGCCTTACATGCTCAGTTTTGCCCGTTAGCAGCAAGGCCATCAGTTGCAAAACGGCCCACTAATAATGTGGGACCCCAGCCATTCACCAAAGGAAAAAAGTGGAAGAAGGACTCGGCCCAAAATGGCGTGACAAATCTTTCCAGTGGCTTTAAAAACACCGATTGAAAAATCCTTACATACAGTCATGGGCCAGTACCTCGAGCACCACTGAAAATTTTTAGCTATGGCAAAGCTGTGGAATATCGGCTCGCTTCGCAAGACGAGTGCAAGAATGTTCTATGTCCCAGTAGGGGACATACAAGCTGTCACTTCTACCTTCACTGGGTGATGCCACTTCCACCTCAATTTCGATCTCCGTTTCGTCCGAGGAGTCATCCATATCACCTCGGCTGTAAAGATGCGGCATCGTGCCTGACAAACCTCCAATTTAGACACTGCACTGGTTACTCAAAGGAGGAGGATTAGAGAGAAAGCAGGGGTGGATATTTTTTGCGGGTATCAGACCATGTGTTTGCTAATTGTTGATCCCATTAATCCAACAAGCAAGACCCCACTTCCTTTGTCCAAATGCACTGAAAAAAAGCAAGTTGCAACTCAATTGCGGCATCTCCAATGGCAGTTCCGGATCTCCATCATCGGGTTCTGTTTCGCCGTCTTGGTCCATTGCAAGAAATTCCTCCACTGGCAGTTCCGGATCTCCATCATTGGCTTCTGGTTCGCCGTCTTGGTCCATTGCAAGAAATTCGTCATATGGAACAACCTTGAAGACCAACGACAGCCTCGGTCACAAAAAAAACATCGACATGTACAACTCATGCCTGATGTGAAGACAATGAGACTTATCCGCCTATTCAATCTTCATGAATCTAAGATTCTAAAACGATTCCTTTGATCAAGCTTTTCCATCAAAATGCGCGCAGCTGCACTAAACGTTCTGTATGAGCCAAAGCTCGTTTTACCGCCATCATAAAAGTCTCGCTTGATCAGCCAGTAAAGGAACTCCTCTTGCTCCTTCCTTCGCTGCTGGATCTCCAATCTGACGTTGTAAGGCAAATGTGCTGTCATGTTCCAAGGAGGGCTCAGCCATGGCGGCGTAGGATCCGTCATCTCAAGAAGCACAAGATTTCTGCTATACGTTTCAATGTTTGACTGCTGGCACGTGACAGGCTGTGCCCAAAAAGCGGCAATGCAACAATCAACAATTTTTCAAACCCTTCTCAACTGAACTTGCACGCCAACCAAACATCGCATCCAAAAAATCAACAAGAACAAATCCCTCACTGTTGCCTGCTTCATGCCAACTTCTTGCGCGGAAGGCGGGCTACTGGCCTGGAAGTCTCGACTGGCGTGAACAGCAACAAGTATATACTGTATGTAAACATTCCAACAGCATACGTCAAGAGGCAATCTGAAATTGCAGACGCATGCCTGGCCCTGCGCAGGCTCGATCGGAGGCACCTGCCAAGACACAAAACCTTCTCCTTAAAGAAATGCCACTCTCATCAACCTCGCCTGCTGTCCGGTCTCAGGGAAAGCTTCCTGATCTTCCTGCATGCTGCCATTTTGGAGGAATCAACCCCCCAATTTCCGACCCAAAACGGGGGGGTTAAACTGGTCTCTTTTGGAGTGATCAACCCCCTAATTTCCGACCTAAAATCAAGGGGTTGACACCGGTCCATTTTGGCAGGCAGAAATGAAACAAAAATAAGGATCCCAAATCCCAACTTGCAAACAGAAATCTTTCCAACACAGTGCGCGCTCTTGCCTGATGGTTGATTGGCCCTTTGATCGGATCCACCTGCAATGCGTGGCAAACTCCCTATAGACCACAGTGAGGGCGGAAGTTACAACATATTGAGAAGCAACGCAACCACCAAGATAACCTCACGCCACCTGGCTGTTCTCGATGACCTGCACAAACAAAATAAGAAGCCAAAGTAGCAATTACCCAGGCATTGCGATTGCAAGAATACCAGTGGAAAAAACATGCAAACATCGTTGAAGTTTTGCTTGAGGAAGCCATCCACAAGCACAGACACATGCAAGTATATAGCCCCCACACCTGGTCACTGCCAGCAATTGCAGCCTTTGTTGCACTGCCATCCACCGCCTAGAAGTGCACACTAAATCGAAGCACAAGTGTTTTGCTGCGTGCAGATGGCAGCATTTGAAAACTGATGGAAGAGTCAGGCAAATCCATCTGTAAAACTAAAGAAAGTTCGTGCCTCCGAGTCCGATTCTTCCAAGACGAGAACTTTGCCCTGAAGGTGGTCCAGTACTTCGGCACCTAAAGCAAGTCCGAAGGCTTCGCACAAAAAAACAAGATGGTCACTTGTGTTTGCATGTTGAATACAGAATCCCACCTTAGTCAAGGCACGTTTGTCCTGAATCTTCTTCATGATAGACTCTGCACAATCATTGTCATCGTCGCCATCATTCCCATCCAAGTTCCACGCAGCAGCCAAGTCAGCAGCCTGAAACCATGACTGAAGAGATGCTTGATCCAAAAGAGGAATGTGAAAGAACCCTCAAAACCCCTGCCTCTTCATCTTGGCTATCTGAAAAAGAGCCCCCTTCACGCAGCATCTGCACGACGCTGAAAAATTCACACTCTCGAAGGCGAAGAGCACATGCAGGCCATTCCTTGCATTCCTTTTTGGCCATGTGCTTCCAGCCCCGCCAAGTCTTTCTAAGGTTCCTGAATTCTGGAATGAAGAATGTTCGGGTATACTTGATATAGCTCTTGCAAGATCAAAAACAAACACTAACTTGTTTTATTGGACATGTTTCTGCATCAAAGCTTTCACGTCCAATGCCAGCACGCCAATGAGGGCACTATCGATGTTCGATGTGTGTTTTTCCAAGATGCCTTCGAGAACTGCAACTATCCTAGGTCAATGTGCCACATGCATGATCACAATCTATACATATTGCACAACGCATGCTACATGAACGTACACCAAAGTTTCGTAACCTATACAACATGCACAAAAGCCTAGTCTCGAATCTGCATGGACAATATGACATGGAGAAGCCAAAACCAACTCCCTAAGCAACCAAAGCGATTCCTTTGCCAGGGCCCGAGTTATCGTCACTTGATCATCTGCTGCTTTACCAAAAAGCCCTTTGGCATCCTTCAAAAGTTTCTCGCGAGCTCCATCTGGAACTTGGCATCGGGCCACAATCTCTGACACCTCTTCTGGGGTCAACTTCCTTTCCATTGTTCCTGCTGGCCTCCCCATCCTTGGTAAGGCTTGAGCCACTCCAGCCATGCACTATACGGATTTATACCACTGTGAAATAAATCTTAGAATGCAAAGTTTCACCTACCCGATCTGGCGAGTAGCAACATGCAAAACCATGTGCAAAATCTGACACTCAAATCTACATCCAAAATCCACAGTCCAAAAGTCTTGACATGACATGGGATAGATTGACAGGATCGCCGAAAGAGAAAAAATGCAATGCAAAATCAAATTGCAAACATAGACAGCCTTGCAGAAGTATGGCACGTTTGCGCCCCATAGCCTTGCATACAAAAATCGTTAATAGATATATAGATAAATAAATACATATATATATATATATGTATATATATCCTTAAGGGTTTTGCTTTGCAATGTTTGCCTCCATGGACTAGCTGGAAACATCAAATGTAAAACTTTGAAATCACAATCCCAGGCCTTGAGAGTGCAAGGAAGCTGCCTTCTTCGCCCTGCCAATTGTCCCATGCTACTTTCAAAGCCAACCCAACAATCAGTCGATTGCACACATGAAGAAAACATGATTGCGGTCAGCCTTCAGGACCACATCATAGTCATATAAATCGATTCCGCCTGTGCAACTGCAAAGCCATATCAGCACAGGGATGTGTTCTTGAGAGTGGAGCTGCAAATGAAATAATTGCACCTCTTCGCGTATGGAGTTGCTGAAGCAGGATATCGGTGGTGAAGAACAGACAAAACGAAGCCACCTTCCCAGAATGATGTACAGCTGATTTAGTTCACACTACAAAATCTGCAAACCTGCAAAAAAAAAGGGAGGGCACCTATGGAAGCGCTCAAGCAAAATCTCGCTGGCAAAGAACAGGCAAAGTGAGGCCACCTTCCAGACTGATGTGGATTTGCAATCGAACATATTGACAACAAAAATCTAGAGCTGCATGCAAAATAAAAGCACCTCTTGGTGCAAATTCAAAAGCAGGATCTCGTTCACAAAGAACACCAACCTTCGCATAGTGATACATTGCATGTATACAGTCAGTATGTATGACTCTCACCGCCACTGTTAACTTTAGAGCAGCAAAAAAAATAATTGCACCTCTGGTGTGCAAATCCTGCTCTTAAGCTGGATATTGGCGGCGAAGAACGGGACCACCTTCGCAGAGTGATGCGAATTCTACAAAAAATGGTTGGTGAAATCCTGAAACCAAAACTACCATGATCTTAAGATTCAATTGCAAGGCTGAAAACACACCTCAAAGTTCAAACCGCATGTGCAACCATTGCGGTCGGGGCACGGGACCCTGAATTGCAAGTGGAAGCAAGCCTTGTTAAAAGTTACTTCAATCACTGGATCCTACAATGCGTTGATTGTATTTTGATGTGGGCATTTTTTTGTTTCAAAAAAGATGGATGAATTCGTCACTGCAATCTGTACATGTTGAAAAAATGAAAACATCTATACGTATTTGTTTGTATCAAATGGCACTTGGCTGATGTTTCTGAAAGTATTTAACGCTTTGGTGAAAATGAAGTTTTCTCATGTACAATGGGTGTGCGCATTGAAGTTTTCACCATGTGCAACGCCTCGCAAAAATATTTGCATGGGCGAACGGAAAGCGGCGAATCGACAATTCGAACTTTTGACGCAAAAAACAAAATCAATTGCGATCCAACTCCAATGTACAAAATGTTCTGTTCCTGCAGTAACTTATATATATATATATATGTGAAACATGACACACATTTGCTCGCAAATAAAAAGATTTTTTGTACCCAAATCTGCATGAAGAATTATAATGCACTTAAACTGCCATCAGAAACCCTTTCAGGACCAACTCATAATGACATGTGCTTCTCCATATATCTTTATTACATATTAACCTCGCGCAGACCTGGAACTTTAGCACAGCGCTCAGTACCAAAACAAAAATGCCAAAATTTAACATCACAGACATGACTGTGGGATGGGCATGTCTAGGATTGCACGGCACAGGGCCAGGAAACCATTCGTCGCCCCAAAAGGCCACCATTTTTACATGTACTGCAGTACTTGGGCTGGGCATGGTGGGACTGCCAGCAAAATCACTGCAATTTCAAGCTAATCTTGAAATTCTCACTCCAAAATCATGTTAAGTTTCATGTGGATTCTAGCCTGACGCAATGCTTGCCCATATATAAAATACAACCTCGAAAAAACAGCATTTGGACAATACATTTTCCCCAGATGGAAGATACAACCTCAAAATATGTCATTTCAGAACATACAACTTGGGCCCCAAAATAAGACCCAGGATGTTAAAATAACATCTTTGGAGGCTTCGGCATCTCCAGGAAGGCCATTGAGTAGCGGGCCATCAGGCCCTTCAAAAAGCTCCTCCCTAGGCACAAACCGGCAGACTCCAGCGCTGACCAAGCCTGTACATACTTCAGCCCAATCAGGATCAGAGACCATCACCTTTGGCTTCTTGATGTTCGGCCATTGATCCCGAGGATTAACAAACAGGTCAAAATGGTCAACATAATATTTGCAACCTGAAGTACAAATATCAGAGAGGGGGACACGTCCAATCTCTTCCGGCAAAGCTGGAGCGATGTTACCCCAACAGAAACTCCTTGCGACTTTGACTTCATCACCCTGGTAGTCCACAGTTCGTGTCCTAAAAAACCCTGACCAATCAAAAGCTTCCACTGCACCACTAATAGAGCAAATTCTTGAAACGTCCTTGCAAGTTTCTAAAAGGCAGGAGCGCTGTGCTCCCGAAACCAAACCATCATAAAAAGAATCACCACCCCACATAGAGTTAAGACCCAAGCAAACCAAAAGTAACCAGGTGACTTCAACGTTAGTCAGATGGGGGAAAGTACTCACCAACAAACTCCTGGAAGTGGGAAGGGGAAAAACACTAAGTGGATTCCTACTCCCCGTGGGCTTGCTGCGGAGCGAGGTAAAAACTTCTAGAAGCTGTTGGAGAAGAACTTCACCCATCCCTCCTAACGAAAAATCACCCGAGCCCTGAAAACCATCAATGAACATTTTTTCCTCAGAAAGCTGCGAGGTACCAGCGTGGGTCAGGCAGGCCTCCGGTTTGGAGTCCACCTTTGAAAAACCAAGGATCTCATCGACCGGCTCCTCCAAAAGGCCAGGATGATCTCCGTTCAACAATTCAGGGCTTAGGTCAGCATCGGGCCCCTTACCAGGCCTCTCGCCAACAGCCTCCTCACCTTCCTCCTTTCCAGGAGGTCCCCCCAAGTCCTCTAGGGGCCTCCCGCCATAGCCATCCTCATCTATTTCGCCACCTTCTTCTTGTCGTCCTTCTTTCCATCTTGATCTTTCCCTTTGCCTCTCTCTCGGTCGCCTTTGTAGTCCCCCTTGTAGTCGGACTTTCCTCCTTTCTCTTTTCCTTTTCCCTTGCCCTTTGCAAGGTAGCTGATCTTTGCATCCTGATACGTTTCTTTCTGGGCTGAATGAAGCTCCTCCCTGTGAGCTATGGCCGACTGCTCTGCCAGGGGGATCTCCATTTTTTGCGCAATCTGCCACGTTGTGCCGTGAGCCATGCTTTCGCACGACTTCAGTCGCTGACACAACACGTCGCATGCCGAGGCCGGCCGGCCCCTCACAACGTGGTCTATTGCTGTTGCCAGCGTCAACATTTCGCGGGCCAACGCACCGCTGGCCCTTCTCGAAATTTCTTGCCGATAGTATTGTATAGCTACCGGCCGCACTGACATGTCTAGCCTGTCCTCTCCTTGGTTGGTCAGCAAGCTGTCTTGCATCATCTGCAAAGTTTCGAAGCTCAGGATGCCGGGGAATCGTTCGGCCACAGCTCTGGCCGTTCACCTCCAGGTAGAGGCCCTCCGCCTTGGAACCTTGATCCTCCGTGGAGTCTGAGGTGCTCGACGATCGGCTTGACGAACTGGACCTCTCCCTCTTCTTGGACACGAACTTCCGGGCTCGGGACATCACCCGGTTCCTGATCTTCTCCTTCACGTCCAATCCCGTGCCTTCGAAAAGCACCTGCGGTCGCTTCTGCACTGCGATCCTGGCGTGGCGGCCGTCCAGATTCCTCTTTGAATCCTTCTTCTTCTCTTCTCCTCCGGCTTCCTCTGACTCCTTTGTCTTCTTCTTTACCTTTTCTTTTTTCTTCTTTTTCTTTTTCTTCTTCTTGGACTTGCTCTCCGACGAACTGCCTACCTCCTTCTTCTTTGGGGGTTCCACACGATCGGCTGCAGCCAGGAGAGCTCCTCTCTCCCGCAATGCTACCAACTCGTCTCCTTCTGCACGAACGCCTGCCCCAACCAGATTGGACATCCAGTCTTCCTTCACAACTCCTGGAACTAGCAGGCGACCTCGTAGTCCATGTAGAAGACGCTCTCCTGTCTCTAGTCGCCCGCAGTCTGGTGGGCAAACGTGGATCTGGAACAGCTCGGTTGGGTTGGTGCCGTGGGCTTTCAAGGCCTCCTCTCCTGTTGTTCCCGAAAGTTTCAGGAACAAGTTGATGCCTCCTCCTTCTAGATCTAACTTCTTCAGGGTACCCGCGACTTTGACCTCCTGAGCATAGTGGAAGGCCTTCTCTAGACCCACCTCCAGATCTCCTATGGCCACGGTGTGCAGGGCTACGTCTTTCCCTTGCTTCCAGGAGATGGCCCTCCTCCGGCCACTCCCGCTCCTCTCCTTCTCACTCCAGCCTTTGCTGCTGCCGCCTTTGGACGAATCCTCCCTCTGGCCAAAGCTCTTGCCTTGGCCTTTGGGCTTGGCCTTTGGGGCCACCACCATCGCCATAGGGGCAGGAGCCCCCGCAGGTCTTCTCAGCACTACCTTCGGCGCCATTGCTTCTCGTGAAGCGTTTTTCGCTGCTCGTCACGCCACGCACGGCCCCTTTCTCTCTTTTTGATTCCTTTGTTTGCTCCTCTGGACTTCCTCTTCCTGTGGGGTGTCCGGGATCTTCGTCTATCGTCCTTCCTCTTCTCTCCTCGCCTCGGTGGGGGGTAAAGGGGCTCTCTAGGCCTCGCTTCCTTCTTACTTCTTTCACCTCCTTCTGGTACTCTAGGATCGGATCCTCGCCTCTCTCTCCCACTGGTTGATGGGACCTCCGACGATGCCGCTTCTCCACGTCCTTCACGGACTGACTCTGGACCTCCTCCGTCTTGAGCCTGCACGCATAACTTGACAGGGAGAACCCTTAAGCCAAGTTGTTGGGTAAGACCGTGCTTGGATAGCTTAGCTGCGTTGGCGGCACGCTCTAGTTCTCGCTTTGTGGGCTCTTTCTCTTTGCTTCTCCTGCAGGTGGTGGGGCTACCTCTCTTGACCTCTCTTCTCTTGGCTCCTCCTTCAAAGGGACTCTAGGAGCTGGAACGCTCCCGCCCCCTTCGCCCTCCTTAGTCTTCCTTTCCTTCTTGTCTATCCTCACAGGAGACTCCCGTTTCTCAGGAGCTGTCCCGGCAGGTTGAGCAGCCGCAGGAGGAACACCAGCTGCCTCGATCAAGTCAGAGAGCTCACCAACGCAGTTCCTCAGGGAAGTCAAAGCCCGGGGGTCGTTCCCAGCTTGTCCTGCCCACAAAGATCTTATGCGGCTTATAGCCTTGCAGCCAGCACAGGAGGTCTCAACACAGGCCCTCCCGCAGAAACTGCAAACCATGAGCTTTAAGCCACAACTGCAGAACACGTAACAGATGAGTGACACTTTACACCCGGGGACGTAGGTACATGGTCAGCGCCCCTATGTATGTGTGTATACACATATATGCATATTGTACATATATTATATACGCAGCACAATCATGCATAATCTGTTGAGTGAAGTATCTCTCAGTATCCCAAACAGTGATGCTCACATTTGGCGGACAATCAACATACATTGTCTAGTCTATATAATCCATGCCATTGTGGCTCTGCTGCCTACATAGCCAAACATTTCTTGATGGCTGGTCAAGACTCAAGATGCAACTGTTGTATTTTGTAATTTTGCAAAATGGTGATGCAAGGTCGATGCGCATCATTGACCAACATTTCGGTGAGTCTTTTCTTTTTAAAATGAAATAGTTTCCACCAAACCATTACAAGTCCTGAGCGAAGACTGCTGTTGGGCGCTGGTTGATCTTCTCGGCCAAGATGTCCGCATAGGACTGATGTTGTGACAAGGATGATCAGTTGTGTCATAGCTTTCACAATCGGCCAATCAAGGATATCTAAATCATCCAGCCAGTGATACCTGGAGTGCACCTTTGATAAGGAGATGTAGAGACAGCTTGGATGTACTTATAGACGCTCAAACATGTGTTGGCTCTCTTCTGGCCGAATTTAAATTGCTCGCATTGTGATAGTGGAGTGACCTCAGATGCTCAACTTTGCCCGGCACAGGGTGATCACGTGCAGTGCCTGCCATTTTCTGAAGCCGTGAGACCAGCTCTCCTGTAGCGGGCATTCAGAATTACACAAACACACAAACAAACAAACAAACAAACAAACAAACAAACAAACAAACAAACAAACAAACAAACAAACAAACAAACAAACAAACAAACAAACAAACAAACAAACAAACAAACAAAC